>MJUU01026824.1:3330-28306 GCA_002080025.1 Modiolus philippinarum
ACAAAGACTGTGTTAAAGTTTCATGAAAATCTATTCAGTGGTTCAGGAGGAGTAGCGGATAAGACGTCCTCGTGTGTAACAGACGGACGGACGGACGGAAAGACGGACGGAAGGACGGACACCCCCATCACTATATACCCCCCACTTTTCAAGCGGGGGGTATAAAAATAACCTTATCTACTTATAAGGTGATAAATCGTGTTAAATGAAACAACCTTGTCATCTTATAAGGCAACAAATCGTGTTATTTATGACAAGTTTTTGCTTTATAAAGACATTTCTCGTATTAATTCAAAACGTTTTACAACGGCAGTAGAATACCGAAGGAACAAGGGAAGCGATGACTACAAAAATCGAAGTCCAAAGACATGGCAAAAACGGTAAAAGATAAAAACAAAGACAAAACAAGGACGTGAGACAGCTACAATGCACGGAAATAAAAAGATAAAGAAATATAACATTAGGAACTAAGGCACTCATAGTGTGAACTCCCATGAAAACCGGGAGTGACATCAGGTGCTCTTGAAGGGTAAGCATGTCCTGCACCGCTAGCGGCACCCGTCACACTATCAGTGAGTCAATCCAGGGTTGAGTCAAATCCGATTATATCAAATCCGTGAAGACGTGAAATCTAGCTGAAAATGTCCGTTTTCATTTGGGACACAGACACGCCATATCTGTCAATGATGTCATGGTGACGGCCATAGAATTTCTGAAGGGATGAAAGTAACAAAGGCTGAACAAATCCCTGACTAAGCAGCTTTTGGGACAGTGTTTTTGCTCTAACTAAAAAGTCACTGTATAAACTGCATGCCCGACAGTAACGAATCAACTGTGAAATGTACACTCCATAGGCTGGAGAGTTAGGTATATTGCTGCTCAGAAAGGGAAAGTTCACAATTGGGAAGTTAAAATCATCACGTTTGTCATACAGCTTAGATTTCAAACGTCCATTTTCGTCAATGTAAATTAAAAGATCTAAATACGAAGCTGAAGTAGGTGTATCGGTAGTCTCTTTAATTTCAAGCTCATTGGGATAGATCTGGTGTAAATATTCCTTGAATTTTGGATTATTAAGAGAAAGTACATCGTCTATGTAGCGGAAGCTGAAATTAAAGGACTGGGCTAAATGTTTTTGTTTTTTCTGGGCAAGCCCTTGTAAAAACTTCGCCTCATACGAAAAAAGGAAGAGATCAGCTAAAAGTGGCGCGCAGTTAGTTCCCATGATTTACGTGATATTAAAATAACATTGTATTAACTTACTGCATGAAAACAAATAGAAGAGTTTAGGCTGTATTAACTTAAAACATGTTGCGATATACTTTTATTTGAAGTCTTGTCTTGCTTTGTAAAACAATTAGCGTTCTTAGTTAACTCGTTCTATTTAGGTCATAACACAAAAAATAACGAATATTTTGTCTAAGAAGACAACTAAATGTCTTTTTTAAAACAAATTGTAGCCTTATCATCATGAATTTTGAATGTTACTCAATGACTTCGTAGCCCTTTATTAGCGAATGATATATTGTGATCATTGGTGTCCGTTCGTCCGTCCGTTCGTTATTCCGTCCGCCCTAGTGGTACACACTTTGTGGTGACAACTCCTCCTAGATCACTTGGTGAATGTTCAGTGTATGTTGCCATTGTGCACCAGCTATTTAGAAATTTGATTTGACTTTATTATTATTTTGTTTTGGTTGATTTTTTTACTGTCCACCGTTTGGGTATATACTTTGTGGCGACAACTCCTCCTAGACCACTTGGTGAAGCTCAATGAAATTTTCACAGAATGTTCAGCGCATATTGCAATTGTGCACAAGCTATCTTTTTTTACTACCGCCATAGGGGTACACACTTTGTGGCGATAACTCTTCTTAGACCATCTAGTGGAATTTTATGAAACTTTCACAGAATGTTCAGTTTATATTCCCATTGTCACCAGCTATTTAAAAATTTGATTTGACTTGATTTTTATTTTGGTTGATAATGTTTTACTTTTTGAATCAAATGGGGTGTTTTGTACACAGTTTTTCTAGTTTATTTATTCATCTGACATAGTCATTTTTGTTAGCTCACTTCCCGTTTCAATTTCAAAATTGGACCGTAAATATTATGGGTATTTTCCATTGAATTTTACATTAAATCGATACAAAGAGGTAAGTTAGCCTTGTTTTTACAATCATGAGTTTATATATACAAGGTTTCGGCTCTGCAATGAGCAGGAACAATCTTCAGAAATCTTATTAATTAACTTCCTATAACTGGAAATGGACAGAAATGGAAATGCGACTTTTACAAATCAAAACTTAAAGTCTCTTTTGGAACAACTTTGGATTACTTGAGGTATGGTTTTTCGTCAGACCATGCCCTCTTCAACAGCGTGTTGGATTTTGATGAAATGTTACACAGTTGTTGTATACAACATGAAGATGTGCATGAAGTAATATTTCATGCACATCTTCAGATTGTATACAACAACTGTGTAATATTTCATCAAAATCCAGTCAGCTGATTAAGAGAAAATGCTCTGACAAGGTACCACACCCTTTTTCATTGAAAAATACACAAGTTAATGTATTATCCCCCTTCAAAATTTAGAACAACAACAATATTACTTCATGTGCATCTTCAAGTTGTATACTACAACTGTGTAACATTTCATCAAAATCTAACGAATCGTTGAGGAGGACATGCGCTGACAAGGTAAATGGACGGAGAGACAGATGGACAGGGTGATTCCTATACATCCCAAGACCTTATTTGCGGGAGTATTTTAATATGAATCAATGCTGTACATCTGTGACTGTGTATGTTTAATAATGACATTCAAGGGAATTTTTTTTATATACTTTGTACAGACATTTTTCGAGTTTTTCGAGTTGATCAATTAAACAATGTTACTATCTACATTATTCAGGGCTCACAAAACTGAGCGATTAGGGCGATTATATAGCCCTGTTGTGGCTCAAGTCGCCCTAAGTTGTTCCAAAAGAGACTTTAATATTCTAATGAATGTTTGTAGGCAGACATTGCCCGGTTTTACCTTTTTTCTCATTGACCGCTCCCGACATGTTGCTTCAATGACATATTTTAGCAGCAATCGATGTTGCTCAACAGTTTGTCAAGAATACTGCTAAAGTGTACGCTAGGGGCCTTATTGATCTCGCTTGAGAGGGTGAATATTGTTCACCTCTGGTTGAGGACCCTCAGGCGACATCAAGATGTAGACAGGAATAAAAGCCCTGTTCTTGATAAACTGGAGTTTTCTGTGTATCATGTGCATTTTTGTCACATGTACATTCACTCCATATCCTTTCATATTTTTCTATTTTAGTTTTGATTTGTAAAAGTCACTTCGCATCATTGCATTTCTATTTCTGTCCATTTCCAGTTATAAGAAGTTTATAATATCTCTGAAGAATGTTCCTGCACATTGCGGAGTCGAAACCTTGTATATATGAACTCATGGTTGTAACTACAAGTAAAAATTACCTCTTAGTGTCTATTCATTGTTAAATTCAATGGAAAATATCCATAATATGTACGGTCCAATTTTGAAATTGAAACGAGAAGTGGGCGAACAAAAAAATCTGGAGCAAATAAATATATCAACTAGAAAAACTGTGAACAATACATACCCCCGCTCCCCCATTTGATTCAAAAAGTCAAACAAAATCAAGCAAAATAAAAAAATCAAGCAAAATCAAATTTTTAAATAGCTGGTGACAATGGCAATATAAACTGAACATTCTGTGAAAGTTTCATAGAATTTCGCTAGATGGTCCAGGAAGAGTTGTCGCCACAAAGTGTGTATCCCTATGGCGGCAGTAAAAATCAACAAGAAAAATTCAAGTAATAAATAGATAGCTTGTGCACAATGGCAATATGCACTAAACATTCTGTGAAAGCTTCATTGAATTTCAGCAAGTGGTTTAGGAGGAGTTGTCGCCACAAAGTATATACCCCAACGGTGGAAGTAAAAAAATCACCCCCCCCCCCAAAAATAATAATAAAGTCAAATAATATTTCTAAATAGCTGATGCACAATAGCAATTTCATTGAATTTCACCAAGTGCTCTAGGAGAAGTTGTCACCACAAAGTTTGTACCACTAGGGCGGACGGAATAACGAACGTACGGACGAACGGACACCATGATCACTATATATTATTCGCTAATAAAGGGCGACTGAGCAATATTCAAAATGGATGATGTTAAGGTTACAATTTGTTTTAAATATGACATTTAATAGTCTTCTTAGACAAAATATTCGTAATTTTTTGTGTTATGACCTAAATAAAAAGGAGTTAACTTGTTTTACAAAGCAAGACAAGACTTTAAATAAAACATGTTGTGTCTTGTTTATCACAACATGTTTTAAGTTAATACATCATAAACTCTTCTATTTGTTTTCATGCAGTAAGTTAATACAATGTTATTTTAATATCACGTAAAACGTTTTGAATTAATATGAGAAATGTCTTTACAAAGCAAAAACTTGTCACAAATAACACGATTTGTTGCCCTATAAGAAGACCAGGTTGTTTTATTTAACACGATTTATCACCTTATAAGGAGATACGGTTATTTTATTTAAGAAAGTTAGTGCTTTATAAGACAAGGCGAGTCCACTATACGCTTCCGTATTGATTAGATGTTTACAGGTTGCATTGTATTTATGAACTAAGTCTTTATATCGATGATAAAATTTAGTATGAAAGCTCACGAACAATACTTGCTGACTTCATTCTAATCCAACAACAAATTAACAATGAAGGTATACGTATCCAAATGAGACAAAGTCTCTACAAATACATGGAACAACGTTTTTATTGTTCTTCATCTTGAAGTCACCATGAGGCCTTCAAAAATGAGCTTTACTCATACCTTATAGCAAGTTCAAGACGCCCCCTAGCATCGGTTTTTGGCGTAATTCATTGCTTAATATCGAACAATGCTACACCCATGTTTTTTTCACCCGTTGATCCATGGATGGGGGATTGTCAACAAACAAAAAATTAACTGGAAAAGTGTTCTCACAGTTGCTGTTATCCATTGGCCGACAAAAACACTAATAGAAGATGATCACAACCTTCAAACAACCACAGGGCACCCATCGAGTCTACAGCAAGAAAACATGGAATAATAAAATCATTAGACGTTGGCACAATACACAGGTGTCAGAATAACAACTTAAAATTACAAAAAATAAAAAAGCCAAAATTTGAAAGTATGATAGTGCAACAATGGATACGATTTAGCTATGGAAACCTATGGGGGAAAACGTTTTATGTCAACTCCTCTGAATCAACGGAAACACATGAAACCAAATTGTAAGGAAATGATGTACAAATGTAGCTCGTTCCGTTTTGATTTGTCAACTAAGATGGTCGTCAGATTGGAACATACTTTACC
Organism: Modiolus philippinarum; assembly: GCA_002080025.1. Classification (NCBI taxonomy): domain Eukaryota; kingdom Metazoa; phylum Mollusca; class Bivalvia; order Mytilida; family Modiolidae; genus Modiolus; species Modiolus philippinarum. Next base: position 8,745 of record MJUU01026824.1, read on the forward strand.
AAAGGACCCTATTAAAAATCTATTATAACCATCTCCTCTTAAGCATTTCTCATAGAAGTAATTAATCAGGCTAAACTTCTGAGTCTTTAAAATTGTATTTTAATTTATCCTGTCGAAAAATTACAGTGCGCTTTACAAACTAACTCCTGTATTGTGTTATTCGAAAATTACTAAAAAAAAAATAGATAAAAAGTATATATCTAATATATACTTTTCTCAGGTGAGATACATTACTTTAAATTTAAGTCAAGTGAAATAACTAAATAGGACGGGTATTTACTATGCTGTGATGAGGAGATTTGCATTTCAGTATATAAAGTACATTTTGTCATTAAATGAAACATAATCAACAAGACAAAATAGTATGGAGGATTCCCACAAAATTGCATACGTATGTTTTGTATTGCTGTTAGGCATAATCGTTCAAGGTATGTTTTTTTTATCAATACAAAATACAAATTTAATGCTATGATACAAATATATTTTGTAAAAGGTTAAACTAATATTCAAATATTCAGATTAAAATCTTTAAAATATTTTACATGTATGTGTTCTGCAAGCAAAAATGTTTATAACATTTGTTTAGTGGTCTTTGTAATGTATTAAAAGAAATTAAAGCCTTTAAATTAGTAAAATATATTTAAACAAAGAACACCAAATTGTTGATATTACATAAATGGCTCAAACTGAATTTGAATTAACAAATGAATGGACATTTTTAAAGTTCAAACCCAGATCTGATAAACAGCATACGCTGCACGTTTTGGTTGGAACCTGACCGACAGTTTTGAAGAAGTAGCAGATTAACCAACCTAGTTGACAAATGAAGCCTTTTTTCTGCCCGGTGAACTTATAAAATCTGTAAAATCAAAGTTTTACGAATTAGATTCACAACTAGACCAGATGAACAATACATAGTACAAGTTTGGTTGGAATCTGACCTATATATAGTTCTGGTTGGATGGTGGCTTATAACAATCCAGATAAACAGAGCTATTTTGGCTACGTGAACCTCTAAAATCTGTTAAACTAAAATTCTAAGCATCAAGTAGAATTATGAAGGTTTGGAAGAGGACTTACAGTTTTGAAGTAGTTGTGAATTTAAAAAAACGACAGACGACGCAGGACGACGACACTATACGACGGATATTGACCCTATGTGTCGACGATGCTTCCAGCAGGCGATACAATGAGACTTCGACAAATATATATGTTGTTGCAAGTGAAAGTAATATCCAGAGCCCCAATTAAAATCTTTAAATTAAAACTTATATGTCCCTTGTTTATGTACTGTAAGCAACAAAAAAAAAATACTACATATTTATGAGCCTTCAATTATTACTTCATTCCCAGCTTTAGCGCGCCGGTATATAGTGATCAGGGTGTCTGTCCGTCCGTCTGCCCGTTCGTTCTTATAATGTACAATACATACTGTCATTGTGCGCTAGCATTGTTACAAGAATGATTTGATTTGGTTTGAATTTATTTCTTTGAATCAATGGGGGAGTCTATCCGCCATAGACAACTCCGACTAGACAACTCAATGATATTCAGTGAAGGTTTTACAGATTGTTTAGTGCATATTGCCCATGTGCATTAGCTATTGAAAAATTGACTTGATTTATTTCTTATATCCCCGCTTTAGCATGGCGGTATAAAGTGACCATGGTGTCCCACCATCCGTCCGTTCGTTTGTTTTACCGGGACATGGGTACATAGTTGTGGCTCAGACTCCTCCTATAGACCACTCATTTGAATTTACTGAAACGTTCACAGAATGTTCAACACATATTGTCATTGCACACTTACTATTTTAGAAATTTGATTTCATTTGTCATTCTTTATTTCGGTTTTTTTTTGTGTGTGCTTGTTTTTTTATTTGTTTTTGTGCTTTTTGTTTTGTTTTGTTTTTGTTTTTTGTTTTTTTTTGTTTTTTGTTTTCTTTTATTTTCTTTTATTTTCTATTTTATTTATCTATTTTTTTTTGTCTGGATTTTTTTATTTTGGTATCAAATTGGGGAATGGGGATATATATTGGCGAGCTTTGATCACAATTTTCTAGTTGATTTTTTATTAAATAACGAAAAACAATACAAAGCGTTTGCGGCAATATTTTGCTCTATTTTCTTTTACGAAATTGTCGAAGCTGAATATATTTTTAATGCAATGAAAAATTTCTTTAATACGGACGTGTCGTATTATTAATGGTTAACTCCAAAATTCAAACTGAAAACATGTATTTTTGTTATTTTAATATAAACTTCGTGGTAAGGTCATTCGTCTAGCCTGATGTATACAGCAATTGTCCAGGTTGTTGACTTTCAAACAAAAGTATTTCCGTTTAAGTTCAATGTATATTTCACATACAGCCAGAGGGCAGATAAAACATATTTGTCGGTGTTAAAGATGGATATCGACGTCTCTACTTTCTTTACCATTAATTATATATTACTAAACTATTTTCATCAGATATGGATCACGGTGGTCTGTTTAACATACAAATGGCCACGGCAGTAAAGCATACCACAAGATGACATTATAATTGCCGAATGTGTAAAAATTAAAACAGTGAATTTTTGGACGATGTTGATGTGATTGTATAACATTAAAAACTATTTGTCAATTTCAAAATATATTTGAAATTTCGTTTAAATGTGTGCATGCACATTAATACTGAGAAAACTGGACTCCCAGACTGCATAAGTTCATTGTATTTGTATGATCCAGACTTAACTAATCGATCACATATCAATAATAATCGAATGGTAATCGATTGATTAGTTCGATTAATCGAACATTTATCGATCAAACTCTCGGAGGAGTTTAACCGATGATTTTGATTAGAAATTTGCGATCGATAAGTGATCACTGAAATTTTCCTTTAACTTGAGACAGCGTTTAGTACCATCGGTAACAGCTATGTAGATTTGTTAGTTAAAATATACTAAAACAATTCGGATGGCTGATGTTGATGCTGTGATATTGAACAACTGATCATAAATTTCTAATCAAAATCATTGGCCAAACTCCTCAGAGAGTTTGATCGATAATTGTTCGATTAGTAGAACTAATCAATCGCTTACCGTTCGATTTTTTTATTGATAAGTGATCGATTATCAATTTGATCGATTAGTTAAGTCTGGTATAATGTATTTTGTATTTGTATTTTGCCATTGGCCCTCGGGGGCATAAATGTGCATTTGTGAATAAAGATATAAATTAATATATAGCTCAAATGTTTCAAACTATAACAAAGAATTGGATCTACAGAAACATCATGCTATAATAAGTTCCTAAGGGAAATGCATGCAAAGAACCATTGATTCAGAATGAATTTGAACTCAACCTGGCATGAATGATGCTTATAAGGTGGTGATCAAGTGTTGTTGCTTTGGTGCCGATCTGTTCTTGAACATGGCCGCCAGCGGCGAAACTTAGTTTAGCATTGGATCCTATGGGGAAATGCATACAAAGATCTTCTAGAGAATCACTAGATGGATTTAAACTAGTTGGCATGAGCGATGCTTATGATGTGCTGACCAATTTTTGTTGCTTTGGCGCCAACCGCTATCCAACATGGCCGCCAGTGGGTAATTAAGATTGTTACATTGGACCCGATGGGAAGATCTTCTTTTAGAGTACCGATAAATGGATTAACACTTAACATGGTAGGAATGATGCTTATGAGGTTAAGACCAAGTGTTGTTACTTTGATGCTGATCGGTCAACCAACATGACCACCAGAGGTGAACTAATTTGACATTTGACCCTTTGGGAAAATGCATACAAAGATCTTCTAGAGAAGTGCAGTTTGGCAGTTTGGATTTTAGCTAAACGTGGTATGATTGCTACTAATTAGGTGCTCTGTTGATCTGTCATCCAACATGGCCGGCAACGGAAAACTTTAGTTTAACAATGAAACCTATGGGAAATGCATACAAAGATCATCTTCTACAGAAATAGTGAATAGATTTAAACAGAACTTATATAAAGTGCTGATCAAGTTTGTAAACAGTAGGGACAAATAGTTAAATGTTGCGCCATATGACATAATGTAAAGGTTTCTTTACATAGAAAATAAGACCTTTTAACAAAGACGTTTATTCAACTAGTTGTATCTGTCATGCTCCTGGTGAGCGATACAAGCTCTTGAGAGCCTCTTGTTTTGCGTCTGTCATTTCCAAAATCTTAACATAAATTGCAAAATTTTCTTAAATGGATATATATGCATTTCCGCTCAGACCGGTGCTAGGGACCGTCTTGAACTTACTATGAGGTATGAGCAAAGTTCATTGTTAAATGACTAATGATGACTTAAAGATGAAAGAATACGACAAAAGCGCTGTTCCGCTGCTTGGTTTTAACCTGTATTCGTAGAGACTTTGTCTCATGTGCATTTACTCAATATCCTTTCAGTATTAGACGATATTCTACATTCAAACTAATATCAGATTTCCCACATAACAATGACTAAGTTTAACTGGCTCTTTGAAATAAATGATAAAATAACATAATTATGCATTTCTGTAAACAATTGAAAAGAACTCCTATTTTGAAAACGGGAAGGAGATTTGCGAAGATCAAATTGTGCAACTGACTTTTTGTCACATACGGTACCTAAAAGGCACTTAGTTTAACAACTGGCATGTTTTGTATAAATGATAAAATGAAAAACACACTATCATGCACATCCTTGTTAAATGATTTTTCACTATCTTCGTAATTTTAACTATATTGGCATATGAAAAAAAAATTTTGCATACTGTGTAAGAAAAAGTACTTGCCAGCATAAAATGACCCTCATTTTGTTAAACATCACACTGATTCACACAAAAAGTATACAGAGGAGGATGTCATCGCAATGCTGGAATTCTTGATTGATAACATATTTGTAGAATTTGGAGGACAAGTTTTCCAACAGACAATAGGGATACCTATGGGGACTAATTGTGTGCCACTTTTAGCAGATTAGTTTCTTTATTCATATGAAGCCAGGTTCATACGAGGGCTAGTTCAGAAAAAGACAATAAGCTAGCCAAATCCTTTAATTTCAGTTTCCATTATATAGGTGATGGTCTTTCATTGAACAATCCTCAAATTAAGGATAACTTTCATCTTAAATACCCAAATGAACTCGAAATTAAAGACCACTTATACACCATCATCAGCTTCATGCCTAGACCTATACCTCTTTATTGACAACTCTGGATGTCTGAAAACAAAACTTTACGACAAGCGTGATGATTTCGACTTTCCAATAGTGAACTTCCCGTTTTTGAGCAGTAATATTCCCACTTCTCCGGCAGATGGTGTGTACATTTCACAACTCATTCGCTATTGCCGTACCTGTAGTTTGTACAGCGATTTTTCAACAGAGCGAAATTACTGTTTCAAAAACTAACACATCAAGAGTATGTTCAGTCCCTGTTGCAATTGTCACTACAGAAGTTTTACGGTCGTCACCACGATTTGACAGACCGTTACACTATGATTTTATTTCACAAATGAGAACAGATATCTTTGGGTAGATCCAGAGTTTGTTACCGGACTGTCTAACACCGACTGTGACAAAACCGGACTTTTCACTGGCAGTGTGACGGGTGTCACGCGTGGAACAGATCATGCGTACCCTTCCGGAGCACCTGATGATACCTCAGTTTTATAGGGGTTCACACTGCTAGTGCTTAAATTTTGTGGCGTTCTTGTTCATTTTTTTTGTTTTTCTATTTTGTGTTTGTCATACTGTCTCAATTCGTGTTGTCTGTGAATTGCCGTGAGTTTGGATTTATGATTTTAGAATTCCCCCTTTCCTCTTTCTTGCTTCGGTGTATTAAGAGTACAATGTATCGATTCGGTATAAAAACAAAATGCCATACATTTACTTTCTATAGATGGCATATACGATTAAACACATTTTTGTTTCTTTGAAATGCCTGTACCAAGTCAGGACTGTCGACAATTTTTCCGGTGGTTTACACCTGATTTGTCTTTTTGTCTCTTGGACTTCGGCTTTTGACAAGTCAGTTCGGTAATCTCGTCATTACCGACATATTTTTACACGCAGAGTACAAATCACATCTTGTGACCGATTCCTTTGCTTATTCTTAAAAAGCAATAAAATATGTCTAATTCAATTACTTTAATAAGTGGCATCTTTGGCACAAATTTTAGATAATGAAAATCAAACTACTAAACTTTGGTTTTAAACCAAAATTCTAAAAAAAACAATTTGAAAAGAAGAGTATGCTGCGATGAAAGACAGGGGTGCTGTAGTGCTGTATGCTCGATTTTGTAATTGATAACAATTGTTGTCACATTTGGAGTTTTTTTTTATCAACAGCAAGTTGGCACACCATTGGGCACAAATTGTGCTCCTCTTACGAGACTGAATTTCTTCAGGGACTGGTAAAAGATCATAAAATAAAAGATGCTAGATCCTTAAATCTCATATATATATGTTGTGTACAAGCTGCAATNTGGATTGAATATTGGTGGGAATGTTATCCTACCTATTCTAGTAGATAATTTTAATATTGTACAAGTTGAAATCAAAATTGTTCACATTTTTGTACACGTTATAACATGTACAGTCAAAATTTGTATATGTTATAAATTGTATCTTTTGGTCATACAAGTTATAACCTGTACAGAAATTTTGTACAGTTTATAACATGTACAAAATTACAACTTTTACACATTAATGATCTTCTTTCTTTCAGTAACGAATCTTTTGCTAAATTGACACCATTAATATATCCACCAGAACTTGAGATAAAAGAAACGACAGAAATCACTAGATCTACATCTTTTTAGACTGACGAAAATGGTCACCTCAGTACTAAAATTTACGACAAGAGGATCGATTTTGATTTCAAAATTAATATTGATCAAGGCTTCAAAAATTTCCGTCACATACGATCATCAAAAAAGTTTTTCAGCAGATATCAGTTCCCTGCAGAAAAATTTGAAGTCTTGGTCTGGACTACAAGACTCTCCTTTTTTACGTAGTACTGGGTTGGTCATTACAAGTTTTCAATAGCGATTGCTGATGAATTTCTACCTACCACTACAGCAATGGAAGGGGGACGGCTGACACACCATGAAACCGGTTTGACCAACCATTTCTTTTGAAATGGCTGTCAGGACCATCGCGGTCGACAATTTTTCCGGTGGTTTCATGGACTTCGGCTCTTGACAACTCAGTTCGGTAATTTTGTTATTGATCCAATTTATTATGCACAAACTAGTATCTGACGGTCATCGGGAACTTCTTTAATTCCAAGGAACATTAGGAAGTGACCCAGTGACTATGACACCATTGTGATATAAGAAAAAAATCAGGAATGCAATGAATCTAACACAAAAGATCACCGAGTATGAAAAATTCAATTAAATCTCTGCTCATCTTTTTTGCAAGCGCGAACATCAAAAGAAAGTTATAAATAGTTTTTTAATTCACTCTTGTTTTGAAATGAGAAGAAGGTCCTATCTAGTACGTTATTTTCTCAAGTGGAAGAAATTGTACCAATTTGTACTTTTTAAGTAAGTCAATGATGTGTCTTGATAATTGTTTTCTTGGTATCTTGGGGGTTTTCAAAAATGCAACTTTTCATTTTTAAAAATATAGTGAATACATCCTTTTCAATTTCTTTAGGTTATATATTATATTTACCCATTTTCTTATCAATATATGTAAAATAGTAAAATATCAACTGTGAAACGCAACATGGATCTCCAATTAGTTTATTATATTCACTCATTTAAGAAGCTCAACACCGAATTAGATTTGCATATTTAATTTCTTTGACTTTTGAAGCATACCGATTATATAACGGAATGTTTTGAAATTAAAGATGAAAAAGAGATAAAATTTACTTAAATGAGGATTAGAAATGTCTAGCTGTGAGGGGGATATTATTACTCACTGCAAGAAAAATACAGGGGTTGTAAAATATAGTACAAATTCCGATTTCCAAAGTGCAATTTGGGTACTCGCAGGCAATTTGTTTAGTAAACAATGAAAATGCACATAACACAAACTACACAGATTCTCTTTTAAAGCATCGTAAGACTAAGCAATTTGACAATGCTTTTATTGTAACAGTTTTTCTTCATCTTGAATTAAGTCATCAGGAGGCCTTAAGCAATGCGTTTGCTCATACCTCATAGTAAGTTCAAGACGGACCCTTATACCAGTTTAAGCGGAATTCATTGCTAAATATCGAACAATGCTACAACAATAAGTCCATTTACTCATCCGCTAGACGCACATAAAATAAACTGGCGAAGTGTTGTTACAATCGCTGCCATCTTTTTCAAAGAAATTTGCAATAACTAAACTTTTGACATTTTTGTTTAAAACTGAGGAGTTGCAAGACTGTTTCCTTAACTGATTTTTGCTTTTCATTTAGATCTTATCGGATGTTTGTTCTCTATCAGTTTTTACTTTCCCTTTAAGGACTTGCGAATATTTTGATTTGATCTGCACTGAAGAGATATATATAACAAAGATGTCGAAATGCCAATCCGTAAATGAGGGTATAAATGCCCTTTGTCGTTAACCGTCAACTGCCTCTTTTCAGCTATCGTTAACGTCAAATGGGTCAAAATTTTACCGTTAATCGTCGAAAATATATAAGCGTGATTCGTGAAATTACTTGAATTTCGTACCGTTATCGTCATTTGGAGAAAAAAATATCGTCAGTCGTCAAAGCATATTTTATGTAGAAATATCTAGCAAATTTATCGTGATGGCATAAAAATGACCGTTAACGTCATTTGGACTAATTTTTTACCGTTAACCGTCAGAAGGATGCCCCCATCCCTACCCTCGTAAATGGGCCTATAATTGATCACTGACTTGTTTATACTGGATCAGTATGAATTTAAAGCTCGTTAACTTGTTTTAATCCGTTGCTTTGAGGCGGTCCTTAATGAAGTTTACGTTTAATGTCTATCCCCATCGTATTTTTGTGAAAATTCCCCCCCCCCCAAAAAAAGAACAAATGCATGTGTGTTTCCAGTTTTACCCCAAATTGTATACCAGTTTGAATTCGTCTTTAAGTCTAGGCATTCTAATTATGCTTTGGATCCCATTCCTTGCATAGTAGTCTCATGAGAATTTTCTGTGTGAGTCTTTCTACTAAAACATTAAAACAAATTTCATCAAATCAACATGACCCTAAAATATAAATCTTGCTTGAAATAAAATCTCTCTTTTCAAGATTGTGGTCATAGAGTTAGTAGTCTACCTGTATTAGGTTTTATTCGTATGTGTATGATACTATAGGGAAAACGGGACATATATTGGGGAGGTTTGGGGCATGTTTGGGTACCCATAAACCAGTTTAACCCTACTGCTGGCTTTTGCTTGTACCGGTACCAAGTCCGGCTGTCCCGAGTTCCTATCGTTGTTAACGTTTGTCTTTTGTCTTGTTAGTGTTTTTCCTGTGTAGTTCCCTGGCAGATTGTGGCATGTGACTGTAATTTTCAGCCATTGTAGATGATTCCTGCTATCTAATCTGTTACATTGAAGTTTTGTTTTTTGTTTTGTTTTTTTTGTTTTTTTTGTTTTATTTTTGTTTAATTTTTTTTTTTAAATTCATTAACAATGAATGGATATGGATTGAATGCACATGAGACATATAGATTACACCACAAGATCCCGTTCATCACCATATTTTATCCACTAGAGATAGTTAAACTTTAAAATTTCAATTGCGAGGCTTGCCGAGCATTTAAAATTTTTAAATTTAACTATCGAGAGTGGATAAAATATAGTAATAATCGGGATAAAGTGGTGTAATCTTTTTCTCTAATGATCAATGATAAACACCGAGCCTTTTATTCCGAATAGATTTGGCGGGAAATAGCACGGGGCTTTATTCAACATACGTTGAATAAAGAAAATTTGTCTAACGGGTAGAAACCGGTTTAAACTTGACATATCATTACAAATAGTTTCTAACTGAAATTTCAGTTGTTTCGAAAGTTGTTGTTTTTCGGCTAAAATGCAAATTTCACAAATTTTTAGGAAGCGTGACCACATGTTACATTGACCCCATACGCTTTTTTTCAAGTGTCCAATCTGATAGTCTGGAAAACATTAGACACGACAAGTGTCCAATCTGATAGTCTGGAAAACATCAGACAGGACAAGTGTCCAATTTGATAGTCTGGAAAACATCAGACACGACAAGTGTCCAATCTGATAGTCTGGAAAACACCAGACACGACAAGTGTCCAATCTGATAGTCTGGAAAACATCAGACACGATTTTGCCCACTAATTGGGATAGTGTTAATGTAGTGAAATTAAAATGTGTCGTTAAACTTAGTGAATTTTAAAGGAAACGAAAAGCCATGACCCGAAACTTGTACATCGGCAAGCGAAATGGGGGGATTCCAAAATAAAAAATCCAAAATTGTTTTATTCTGTATATAACATAAAAGATGCATTCTCAAGTAAATGTGTTTGAATTCTAAGCAGAAAGTTTAGTGAACGGTAATTTTTATGTGTAATTGTGTTGGGGGATTTCCAATAACAACATAACAGCGAACCGATTTTTCCATTTTTCCAATTGCAGATATAAGGGAATTGGAATTTTCTTGATAACAGCAAACTGATTCTTCAAATAACAGATAACAGGGAATTGGACATTATAACAGGGAATTGGACATTACAATTATTTACAGATAACATGGAACTGGACATTATAATTACTTACAGATAACAGGGAATTGGACATTACAATTACTTACATATAACAGGGAATTGGACATTATAATTACAGATAATACTAGAGATTCAATTTTACCAAATAACACTTCAAAAGTTAAACCCCTTGACCACCCTACCCCTCTCCTCGCACTTTCCATTTGGAACGCACCTCGGTCCTTCCTAAAACTGCATTGTAATTCACTACATTCATTCCAATGTTATTGACACTGGCTTTAACCATAGCTTTTCTCTTCAGGCGAAGACACAGGACTTGTCGTATCGACAGCATATAATTGGTTTTTTGGAGGAGAGATTCATGTATATCCAAATGACCCGTCTACATATGATTCAGACACCAATATTGAATATTCAAGAATGGATATTGGTAACTATTCAAACGTCGTGTCGATTTCCGCTTATACACGTGAAAACTCTATCATTTTCTTGGATGGGTTTGATAAAACTATATACTATTATGAAAACTTCGACATATATATGAATGATACCAACAGGAAGTTACGTAAAATTCATATCGGTGTGTCAGGAACATTCAGTCAGGTCGCTGTTGATTGGTTGGCTGGGAGTGTATACTGGACAGACGGCAGCAACAACTGGATTGCTTTACATCCTTTCAAATTTGACGCAAGTTACTATAAAATACTGATAAGCACAAATATAACAAAGCCGGCAGCTATTGCTGTGGATCCGATTAAGAGGTAAGGGAAGTAATTTAATGGGAAAAATGAAAGGATATGCAGTGAATGTACATGTGACAAAAACGCACACGATACATAGAAAACTCCAGTTTATCAATGACAGGGCTTTTATTTTAATTTTCTCATTTTAATTTGAACTACAAGAATATATACAAAATATAATCATATTGTATATAGCAATATCTTCACCAGGTTTCTTAAGTCCAACTTAATAATCAATGTAAAAAAATGGATAACAGGAAACACCTACAATGGCTGATCGAAACTTGTGATCCATTACTTTCTACGTTTTAATTATGTAGCTGCTAATAGGGTCTGTAAGTCTCGTCATGTGACTCACGGGAATCCACGATAAACCGGCAATTCGAAAACGTTTCCCGCCGAAACATGACGTCTGAGGATTATGACGTTCAAATTTTTGTTTGAAACGTCATACATCTTTGTTTAAAATGTAACTTCCGGGTACAGGTTTTGGTCCCGGAAGTACCAAAATTGTACGAGACTTGCAGGCCCTATTGTAATTGTAAGGACATCAGAAACTAAACAGTAACTTTGGTATTTAAGAAATAATTCATGGGCGCCGGTGGTTTTTTGGAGATTTACATATGGGTGGCCATTATTTTCGTTAATATTTTACCCAGAGCGTAGCGTAGCGGAGCGAGGGGTAAAATAAACGAAAATAATGAACACCCATATGTAAATCGACTACAAACCACCGGCGAACATGAATTATTTCGATTCTAATAAGACATTTCATGATCTGAGCGGACCTATAGTGTACACGGTAACGACAGCCATTACATCAGATTTACTGACGTTTTTGTGCACAAAACGTATTGTGACGTCGTCAATTTCAGCGTAAAGACTGTTGTGAAGTCGCTCATTATGTTATTGGAGATTTTCATATGGCTAGTCGTCATGGTTTCCATTGTTCCCATATTAGAATTTGCATTTAATATCACTGGGCCGATGCATCTGCTGGTAGACTGTTAGTTCCCGAGGGCATAGAAAAAAAATAACCAACAGGATCTAAGTAGAAGTCAAAATCAGCTAAAGACAGAGCTATGCAAGAGGGAGATACTCCTTAGTTTTAAACAAAATTTTGTTAAATTTGGATAATGCAAGTTTCCAAATAAAATCGGTTTTCGGGTCAGCGCCGCAGTACTAGCTACTGGGTGGTTGAATACCCTCGGGGATTAACAGTCAGCCAGCAGAGGCATCGACCCAGTAGTAATAAATAACATCATACAAAAGTTGATTTAAATTTGGATTTTCTGCATATGCGCATTTCGACAAGTTAAGTCTCTTCAGTGTAGATAAAATCAGAATATACCGAAATATGTTTTTAGACTGATTTACCAGTAGGATCTGAAAAGAAAAGCCAAAATTAAATAAGGACAGAGCTATGCAAGAGGGAAATACTCCTTAGTTTTGAACAAAATTTTGTGGAGTTACTGTTTATCAAAATTTATCAAAAATTTTCATTTTCTAACTCCTTAAAAATACTAAGGCTTCATTCATGTATGTCACTCTGTGGATGTCCTTGGTACTGGATTTGGCCTCCTATTCCGATTATTTTTTTTTTTGGTAATGAGTACTTCTTTTTATTTATACTACTTTTGGATTATTACTTTCCATATTATTTGATTATAGTGCTGCTGATGAGAGGTTACTCCTTAAAACACGTGTACAGCATAAAGAAATTTACTGTTTATCATGCAACTTCGGTATTTTAGTATTTTATTGTACGTTTCCAAATAAAATCTGTTTTCGGATCAGCAACGAAGTACTGGCCACTGGGTTGGTGAATACCCTCGTGGACTACTAGTTCACAAACAAAGGTGGTTGACTAAGATTAGGAATAACACAACGTACGTGCGTTAATGTTTTTTTGCAACTTCTTGTGTGAATCATTACTAGTATGTAATATCTATTTGACAGTCACTAAAACATCTTTATATTGTTGGTTATCTAATATATTGGCCATTGGCTTGTCCTTGTCTTCTTATATAGTTTTCAATCTTGTATGTTGTCAGTCAGTTTATGTTGTATAAATGTATTTGTCATGCCCCATGTGGGCCCATTCTTTGGAAATAAAAGATATTGTAATGTATTATATAATCTTAGTTTCTTGATATTCGGGACATTGGATGTGGTTTATTTCCAGTAATTTTTTTGTTTACTTTTTGGGGCCATTTAGGGCTTGCTATATGGTGTGAGTTTCCTCACTGTGTTGAAGACCTTACGGTGACCCCTAGATGCTTTGTTTTAGGTCGTTTCAACCTGGAGATGGGATGCTGTTTCCTTGACATTGGCCCCATTTCCTTCTTTTTCATATTGTTGAGATCTTTGTCAGACGCTATCAGAACAATAATTCAAGTTTCTTACTTGTTTACTGTAAGATGTTGCTCATGGTCTTTAGCATTCCCTGCTTCAAGTAAGACTGTTTCCATTTTTTTATATTGGTGACCGTTCGTTGTTTCACCAGAATGAAATTCTATATGATTGATATTTCTAGATTGTAAAATATTCCTTACACAAGCACCTCTATTGAGACGAAGATATTGTTAAAGCCAAAGCGTCATGTATATGTCTAGAAGGTGTGCCTAGTTAGAAAAACATACCAACAGAGAGCATAACCGTATTATACGTTTTACAAGGCCTCTTTTCGAATAGACTGTAGGTCACTTTCGATTATCAGCTATGCTTGTCGGTTGTCCAGAGTTAAAACTTGACTTCAAGTTATAGCTAAAATACTCTTGAAGATGACATCGACTTAAGCAATTGATTTCTTACAGTAATTTGGGGTTTAACTTGCGGTGAAATTGAGATTTCGGCAAAGTGCTGTTTTCACTATTTTTGTCTAATAGTGCAAGATTTGAAAAACAAAAATGCAATTTGAAAGAGAAGAAAATACCTTAAAATAGCCTTATACATAGTCATAAGTATATCATAGTCCCCGAGGGTATTCATCACCCCAGTAGTCAGTACTTTGGCGCTGACCCGAAAGCCGATTCTATTTGGAACCTTGCAATAACCAAATTTTGTCAATTTTGTTGAAAACTAAGGAGTATTTCCCTCGTGCAAAGCTCTGTCCTTAACTGATTTTGGCTTTACATTTAGATCATATTGGTTATTTGTTCTCTATTGTAAACATCTTTGAGTTGATTCTTCCAAACGTCTTGATTTTATCTGCATTGAAGAGACATAAGTTGTCGAAATGCGCATATGCAGAAATTTAATTAAATTTACAGTAACTTCGGTATTTAGTTATTCTTCATTGATTATTAGCTTTGTACGAGGAAAATACTCCCTTGTTTTTGCTTTTTTATTGTACTGTAAAATTATTTGTTTTCGAACCAGCATCAAAGTAGTAGACGACTTGAATGGTGAACAAACAGCCGACGAACAGAAGTACCGGAACAGTGGTAATAAACAAGATAAATGCCAACTTACAGTACTTCAGAACCTTTATTTGCCTATTAATGCTCATTTAAGGCAACATATGTCTTCTTTATATCAGGTTTTTGTTTTGGTCTGATGTGATCAAGGAAAGGTCTCAAATTGAACGTGCAAGTTTGACAGGCGAAGACCGTACAGTTATTGTGAACCAAACCGTACCAATACATATATCATCGATAGCACTGGACACTGAAAGAGAAGTCTTATATTGGTCAGACACTGGTAGACATACTATAGAATATTGTAACTATAACGGTTCAGACAGGGGTGTCTTGGTGAAGACTGTCTATTCCATGTTTGCGACTATTGCAGTATCTCAGGTAAGTGAGAACCTCGGTAAAGACACCTAGCTTACTGTACTTGCTTGATTATTGCTTGATCCCAGGTAGGCGAGAGTCTCTAAAGACTTCCTATTCCACGAGCTTGATTATTGCAGATCCATAGTAGGTGACAGTCCGGTAAAAATTTGCTATTCCACGTGTTTGATTATTGCAGTAACAAGGTAGGTGAGAGAAAAAATAAAGTCATATGGAGTAAATTTACATGGGAAAAAATCCCTATAAATACATGGTAAGATTATGCAAATGGAACAAAGCTTTCATTGTTGTTCTTCATCTTGAAGTCACAATGAAGCCTTCAACAAAGAGCAAACACTCTAACCTCATAGTAAGTTCAAGACGGCCCCTAGCACCGGTCTGAGCTAAACGTTGAACAACGCAACATCCATGTATCCCTGGTAGATTGTTACTGTAATTTTCAGCCATTGTAGATGCTTCCTGTTATTCTCTCTTTTACCATTTTGTCATGATGCAGGGTTGTTAAAAAGCATAACATATGGGACAAAGCACTCTAACAAACATGTCATCCATTGCCAGACAAATGGACAAATAGACAATGCAACATATAAACAATCACAGGGCACTCATCGAGTCGGTTGTAAGAAAACTTGGCAAGTAAAATCGGGAGATGTGGGCAATACACACACAGAAGGGAAAGATGGCCAGAAAAAAGTTTAATTTTTACAAAACAAGAAAGCCAAATGTTGAATTTTGATAGTGCATTCATATAAGACATTCTCACATGAACGAGTACACAATAACTGACAAAATAAAAAGAGCATACACCTCAAGAGCGGGCAATCTTTTTACGGACTCCATACTGCACGAAAAACAAACTCTATGATAAATGAAGAAGGAAAGGGATATGGAGTAAATGTACATTGGACAAAATCCATATAAATACATGGTAAGATTAAGTAAATGAAACAAAGCTTTTATTGTCGTTCTTCATCTTGAATTCATCATGAAGCCTTCAACAAAGAGCAAACACTCTTACATCATAGTAAGTTCAAGACGGTCCCTGGCATCGGTTTGAGCGGAATTCACTTGCTAAATATGGAACAACGCCACATCCATGTATCCATTTTTTTATGAATGCAGGGTCATCAACAAGCATATCGGACAAAGTACTTTTTATAAACATTGTCATCCATTGCTCGCCATAGGGACCAACAGACAATACAACTATTCCACTTGCTTGATTATTGCATTACCCAAGTAGATGAGAGTGTCGGTAAAAAGTCCTTACCCCACTTCCTTGATTATTGCTTGACCTCAGGTAGGTGAGAGTCTCAAGAAAGACTTTCCAGTTCCATGTTTGTTTTTTTTACTTTTTGTCGTAATTAAGGTAGGTTTGATCCTTGGTAGAGACTTCTTCGTTTTTCAAGTGTGACTATTTTTTGTATCCAAGGTGGTTGGGAATCTAGATTAAGATGTCATATCACATTTTTTTATTATTGTATTGATCATAGGTTGGCTGAAATCGTGGTACAAAACTTTTAGTTCACCAACCAAATCGAGGACACTATTGGAGTACCCTCTCCACATGAGTCCACAATTTGGAATATATCTTGGTTACTATAAATGACAGGGTTATCAAACATTGCATACAGCGACATCTTGAGTTGACTTACAGCCTTTACAATAATTAGATCCCTTTAACCTATATGTTTTGCTTGAATGCCTTATATTGAATTTTAGGACAGACATTGACCTGACATAACAACAATATAACAATTCGGCTCCAAAATGTGAAAATGCCTGTAAAATGCTCACATTTTCCCGCGTTTCCAAGCCTCATACTTACTTTGCGTTTATATCAAGTCAATGCACTGATATTGACTATACAGATAACTAAATACCGAAGGTACTGAAAAAAATTTGTTTCTGCATATGACCGCTTCAACAAGGTATGTCTTTCCATCGAAGATCAAACCAAAACATTTGGAAATATAACAGGATTTATAAATACTTTTAATACATTTGATGTTAAGTAAAGGAAATTCAAAGATCCATAACGAAATTTGTTGGTCAAAAATAGGACGAGATGTTTGGAGCATTTTTGGTTATACATATATGTATTTTTTTTTTGTTTTGTTGCTGGGCTAGTTAGAAGAGTAAAAATATGGAGCATTTTTTGGCATAACTTTTTTGTTACTGTGCTATTTAGAAGAGTATTTTTTCACTTGAAGTAAATACATTAGATATAAAAGAAATAGAAGAATATTCAAAGACAAATTCAAACCATGACGGGATTTTTTATGACAAAAATGGCGACCTGTTAGGGCTTTCTTGGTGTCAAATCTCACTTTAAATAAAAATTGCATAAGACACAAAAATTAAGTAAATGTTTTGAAAGCTCGCATTGAAGGCTTCATTTTCAAATAAAAAGTAGATGGGGCTGTCAGAAACTGCAGCTGTTCCGTAACGTCGCAATTTAAACCCTTAGCTTCCAAATCCAAGTCCAAGATCTTTGCAATCCAATTACGGGAAAATTATTTCACTTCAACGAATTCAAACTGAAAGGTTACTATGTAGAATTTCCAGAATTACCAGTAAGAGTTTCAGGACGATTACAATATTTGAATCGTTTTTGTGATTACATTTCAAAAGTATTAACCTGATCAAAATTCCAAATATACCCTGGTTTTGAGAGCTTCAGGAAATTACTCGGTCAAGACTTTCTATCCCTGCTGTATTTTATGTATATGTAGGTTGGATTTCTATGAAGCCAAATATTAATTGAAAAAAGTCAAGTTAAAAAAAGAATAAGTGTGATTCCTTTTCATGTTCTCTATAATTAACAATGAAGGGATATGGAGTAAATGCAAATGAAACAAAGTCTCTACAAATACATGGCAAAATTAAGCAATAGAATAATGCTTTTATTGTTGTTTTTTTCATCTTGAAGTCACCATGAGGCCTTCAACAATAGGCTTTACTCATACATCTAAGTAAGAAACCCGGTTTCATTTAAGTGAAAATTTCCACGTTCAGTCTTTGCCTTGGTTTTCAATGTTGTGGTTTTATATTTGTGTTTCGTAGCTGTCTAATGTCATCATTTTCTATGTTCTCGTTTTTGCCAGGTCTTTGGAGTTCGGTTTTTATAAATATCACTCCTTTGTTCCTTCGGTATATTGCTGCCGTTGTTATAACTATTGTTGAAACATATGAAAATGAAGTGGTAAAGCGTCAAGATTTAAATGATGAATTATTTGTTTCATTAAAAAAATTAGTTAAGATATATTTGCCGTTGTACTCCTGTTATAAGTAAAAACGTTTTTGGTAAATGAAACACTCTGAACTTATCATAGACTGCTTACCAAGAAAATGTACATTTAAATGTAAATCATCATGAGAAATAATAATAAAGATATTATGTTTAAAAAAATCAAAATACCGAAGGTATTGAGAATTTTGTTTCTGCATATGACCGTGCCGCAAATGTTTGTCTATTCAGCCCTGATCAAATCAAAACATTTGAAAATAAGACAGGATTTGTAAATTTTTGAATACATTTGATGTTAAGTAAGAGAAGTCACCAAATGTGTTGGTCAAAAATAGGATGAGACGTATGGAACATTTTTTGGTTATAACCTTTTTGTTATTTGGCTATTTAGAGGGGAACTTTTTATTTTTTCATTTGAAATAATAACATTATATATTAATTTTTGGAAAATGTTCAAAGACAAATTTAAATCACGACGGGATTTTTTATTACAGAAATGGCGACCTTTTTGGGGCGTGTTTGGGTTCAAATCATTCTTTAACGAAAATTTCTTGAAAAACAAAATTGAATTATATATTTTGAAAGGTTGTATTGAGGGCTTCATTTTCAAATAAAAACTAGATGGGACTATTCCTTCACTTTGCAAATTAAACCCTTGCCTTCGAAAGTGGCCTGGGTGGCCAAGTGGTTAATGTAGTTCCACTACCTATACAACTACTGTAGTCATGAGTTTGCGCTCCACTTTGTACATTACAAAAAGGGTGTACTCGACTTACAATCATAAGTGATAAGGTTTGTCAAGTTACCCGACCAAGGTCGGTGGTTCTCTCCGGGCACTCCGGCTTCCTCCGTCAATAAAACAGACCGTCATGTAATAGCTGAAATACTACTGAAAGTGACGTTAAACCTCATTTCAATCAATCAATCCAAATCCAAGATCTTTGCAATCTAATTATGGGAAACTTAAACAAATTCAAACTGTATTGGTGCTATATAGAATTCCCCAAAATACCCTGTCCGTGAAAGTTTCAGGACGTTTACTAAATTTGAATAATTGGCCGGGTTGCACGGAGTGCAAATCCGGGTTATAGTATGGTG
>MJUU01026824.1:32709-43146 GCA_002080025.1 Modiolus philippinarum
ATTTATGGTCTTCCAAACGTTTAGATTTTATCTGCACTGATGAGACATAAGTTGTCGAAATGCGCATATGCAGAAAGTAAATTCACAGTGACTTCGGTATTTACTTATTTGTTACCACTGGGTCGATGCCACTGCTGGTGGACTGTTAGTCCCCGAGGGTATTCACCAGCCCAGTAGTCAGTACTTCGGTGCTGACCCGAAAGCCGATTATTTTTTAAACCTTCCAATATCTAAAATTTTGTAAATTTTATTGAAAACCAAGGAGTATCTCCCTCATGCAAAGCTCTGTCCTTAGGTAGCTGATTTTGGCTTTAAATTTAGATCACTTTGGTTATTTGTTCTCTATCAGTTTTTAAACATCTTTGAATTTATGGTCTTCCAAACGTTTAGATTTTATCTGCACTGATGAGACATAAGTTGTCGAAATGCGCATATGCAGAAAGTAAATTCACAGTGACTTCGGTATTTAGTTATTAGCAATAAATGTATTAATTGTTAAATTAAAAAAAATAGTTACGATATTTTTGCCGGGGTATTCTTTTTCGAAGTACCAAATTTTAGGGTAAATAAAACACTCTGAATTCATCATTGACTGCTAACTGAGAAAAAAAAAGACATTCATGAGAAATAGTAATAATTAGAAATAAGATATTATGTTTTATTAAAAAAAATAAATACCAAATGTACTGAGAGATTTTTTGCTTCTGCATATGACCGTTCAGCCAATGTTTGTCTGTTCAGCCCAGATCAAATCAAAACATTTGGAAATAAGACAGGATTTGTAATTTTTCAATGCATTTGATATTAAGTAAGAGCAATTCAAAGATCCCTCGCAAAATGTTTTGGTCAAAAATAGGCCGAGATGTATGGAACATTTTTTGGTTATAACATTTTTGTTATTGGGCTATTTAGAAGGGTTAATTTTTTTTTAAATGATAACATTATATATTAATTTTTAGAAAATGTTCAAAGACAAATTTAAATCACGACAGGATATTTAATGACAAAAATGGAGAGCTTTTCGATCGTGTTTGGTTTCAAATCATTCAAGTCCAAGGTCTTTGCAATCCAATTACGGGAAAAATTATTTCACTTGAACGAATTCAAATTGAAAGGTTACTATTTAGAATTCAAAAACAATACACTGTCCTGGAGAGTTTCAGGAAGTTTACCAAAATTTTAATCATTTTTGCAATCCAACAATTGAAAATGACTACAATTCAAAAGTATTAACCTAATAAGAATTCCAAAAATACCCTTACCTTCCAAATACAAGTACAAGACCTTTGCAATCTAATTACGGGAAACCTAAACGAATTCAAACTATATTGTTGGTATGTAGAATTCCCAAAAATACTCTGGCCTTTAGAGTTTAAGGACGTTTACAAAGTTTGAATCATTTTTGCAATTCAACGATTACAAATAGGAAAAACGAAAGGATATGGAGTGAATGTACATGTGACAAAAACGCACACGATACATAGAAAACTCCAGTTTATCAAGGAAAGGGCTTTTATTCCTGTCTACATTTTGATGTCGCCCGAAGGGTCTTCAACTAAAGGTGAACAATATCCATCCCCTCAAGCGAGATCAAGAAGGCCCCTAGCGTGCAATTAAGCGGTATTCTTGACAAAACTAATATCAAGGTCACTCCCTTGCTCCCCACTACATTAAAAAATTCTTATGTTTGTTTACGTTTGTCTTTTGTTTTTTTTGTTGTTTTTTTTTCTTGTGCAGTTTCTTGGTACATTGTGACATGTGTCTATGTTTTTCGGCCATTGTAGGTGTTTCCTGCTATTTTTTTATTCTTTTATTTAATAAGTTTTTACCTAGGTATAATAAGAAAAACATTTTAGAGATTCAAGAAATTTATCAAATTTGGAATCCAAATTTGTTGCAATGAATCAAATTATTGAAAATGACTTTTTGGGACAATTTATGAAAATGTGTGACCCAATCAAAGCAAATTATTAATGTATGGTTGCTAGGTTGAATTAAAAAGAAAGGTTGGTCTTTGAGTCTTTTAGGAAATTTACCGATATTGGAATAATAAATTTACGAAATTCAATTGGTGAAAGTAGTACCCTAATTAATAGCGGATTTGCACTTGATGCCAAAAGAGAGAGATTATATATTGGAAGGATTTAAACATTCATAGAATTTATTAAGATATAAAAAAAAACAATTTGTTCGGAATTGTCTAACGGGTCAAAAAAAATTACAAAAAAGGATAACAGCAAACAACTGCAATGGCCAGGAACTACAATCACACGCCACAATTAACAAGCAAACCGCACCAGAAAAACAATAATGAAAACAAGAGACAAACATAAATAACGATAGGAACTCGGGATAGCCGGACTTGGTACTGGGACCAGCAAAAGCCAGTGGTAGGGTTAAACCGGTTTATGGGTACCCAAACCTCCCCAAAGCACAAAAAAAAAACAAACAAAAAAAAAAAACAAACAAACAATCAAACAAACAAACAAAAAAAACAAAAAAAAAAAACAAAAACAAAAACAAAAAAAAAAAAACAAGGACTGAACCACGGGGTTGGGAGGGTGCACTTCCTATATAAAGAGTATTTATAGACGTACTGCTGGAATGGGCCTGTAGTAATCTTGACATCATGTATATCAATGGGTCGTAAATAAACAACAAATGACCAATATCTTTACTGGTTGATATAATTAATCCAGTTTTTATCATTATTTGATATTTAAAAACATTCCTGCTGTGAAGTTTATGGTTTTCTTACTTCAATTACACATTTGAAGTATACATTTAGGTTGATCATTTTTGAAATTTACTATATGAATGGGTCGATATTTTGTTTGGGGAACTATATGAATGGAGATAATATTTTCAAAATTCCAGCGGCATGCTTGTACAGATTTCCACCCGACATGACCCCCGAGGACTGAATATATACCCGACAGTTTCTAAGAGTTTGTAGTTATCGTTTAAGTTGGCATGTGTCTGTCTTTTTGATATTTTCCGTGATTTTTTACCCGTGTGAAATACAAATTAATGAACTGGTGTATTATAAATGTAAAAGAGAATTTGTTACATTTTATCTGCACTAAGAAACATTTGATGTCGAAACGGTAAACTTCAGAAACTAAACTCATTGGAACTTTGTTATATTGGTGTATATTACTACTGGACCTATAACTTTAGTATTTTATCTACCAATCATTTTAATACATAACAGGTAAAAATCCTACAATTTCATTGGATAATATGACGTTACTACATTTGAGGAAATTTACCGATATTGGAATCACAAATTTTGGAAATTCAATTGGTGAAAATAGTGCCCTAATTAATAGCGGATTTGCACATGATGCCGAAAGAGAGAGATTATATGTTGAACTTGACAGTGGGATAGTATACATTGTACTTGGTGACGGGACTATACCTCACGTGACTTCCGGTACTTTACTTTGCCTCTTGTTCAATTTACCTCTTCTGTTAAGTACTAAATAAATTATGGACTTCTCTCTCAGGAACTTTTTCCTATAGTGTTGTCTGTCGGCTTGTACACTACACTCACCAGACAACACAATAGGAAAACGGTTCCCTCGGGAGAAGTCCGTAACAGATTGATAGTACATATTTGTATGAGATGTACTTAAATAGAAAAACTTGCAAACAAGACATGCAATGATAAAGTTGCAACTTGGGTATAAATTAGACATTATAGTATTCTGTTCAATATGCACCGTAATGGTGTTGATGGTAAAAGACATAAAATAAAGCGTACAATTGTGCCAAGTGATGAGGATGTCTGACTTCTCAAGTTTTTTACTACTGTATTTAACATTTCGTCTCAGCAATGCGTTAACACAATACCTATAATTAGATTAAATCCGTGACGAGTAGAGACAAAAAATAAAAACTTTCAAATGCAAATTTAAAAAACAAATCATAGTGACTTTGCTTTAATGACTAACTGATTAAAATGCCGGACCTCCCAATCATCTTTACGACTGTACAGATAATAGTATTTAACATTTCGACTATGCATTGCTTTGATACAATATATATAATTAAATTCGTATTTATGGTGTACGGTGTCCATATTTCACCATAAACTGTCGTATAATTGGCTTTGATATATTTGCCCTTATCTCATTTCAACAAACCTGTCAAAATGGTCCGTTCAGGGGGGATAATTGTAATATTATTTTCTCAAATTTACGTCTAGTGGATATATTTTTTGCTCTCTTTTATAGTAATTATGTTATACGTAGATATTTGGCTGTGTTACATGCAATGTTAAAGTTGTTACAAAGAATTGCAACTTGGCATAAATTAAGCATTTAATTTATTCTGTTCAAAATGCACCGTAATGGCGTTGAAGAAAACAGACAAAAATCAATTAATGTAAAAAAAGATAACTGAAAACACTTTCAGTGACCGAAAATAACAATCACATGCCACAATCTACAAGGGAACTGCCTAAGATAAACAATAAAGGGACAAAAGGAAAACTTAGACAACGATAGCATTCAAATGCTAATTTTAGCGGATTTCATAAATCCAAGTGTTAACGATGTCTGCTTTCTCAATTTCTTTACGACTGTACAGATGATAGTATTTAACATTTCGACCATACATTGCTTTAACTCAATAACTATAATCAAATCCGTATTTATGGTGTATAGTGTCCATATTTCATAGTTAACTATCGTAAAATTGGATTTGACATGTTTCTTTTATCATATCTCAGAAAAATTGTGTTAAGGGGGATAATTTGATATTTATCTTATTTACTCAAATTTAGGTCTAATGGATATATTTATTGCTCTCATTTTATAGTGATTACGTTATCCTTAGACATTTGCTTGTGTTACATGCAATTATAAAGTTGTTGCAAAGAATTGCAACTTGGTATAAATGAAGCATTTAAATATTCTGTTCAAAATGCACCGTAATGGCGTTGACGAGAAGAGACAAAGAAAAGATTAATGTAGCAAAGATAACAGGAAACACATTCAATGGCCGCAAACTACAATCACATGCCACGATTCACTTGAGAACTGCACAAGAAAAACAATAAAGTGACACAAGAAAAAACATAGACAACGATATGAACTTTAGCCCACAAATGCTTATTTTAGCGGATTTAGTAGTGTCAACTGATAAGAATGTCTGACTTACGACTCACGGATGATAACATTTGGAATCGGCATAACTTTAACACAATAACTATAATTGAACCCGTAATTATGGTGTATAGTGTCCATATTTCATAGTTAACCATCGTATACTTTGCTTTGACATGTTCGTCATTTGCTTGTGTTACATGCAATGAAAAAGTTGGTGCAAAGAATTGCAACTTGGTATAAATTAAGCATTTAAATATTCTGTTCAAAAATGCATCGGATTTGACGACAACAGACAAAGAATAAATTTTTGTAAAAAGAAAACAGGAAACACTTTCATAGCTGAATACTGCAATTACATGCCATAATCTACTAGCGAACTGCACAAGAAAAACAATAAAGTAACACAAGAAAAAACATAGGCAACGATAGGAACTCTGGCCTACAAATGCTAGTTTTAGCGGATTTCATGGTGTCAACTGATAAGAATGTCTGACTTACGACTCACAGATGAAAGCGTTTAACATTTGGAATCGGCATAATTTTAACACAGTAACTATAATTTAACCCATATTTATGGTGTATGATGTCCATATTTCATAGTTAAAGTTCTATCGTATAATTGGCTTTGATATGTTTGTCATGTCTGATTTCAGCAAACCTGTCAGAATAGTCTGTTAAAGGGGACAATTTCTATATTGTTGTCTCAAATTTATGTCTCGTTGATATATATTTTTTGCTCTTTTTTATAGTGATCATGTTATCCGTAGATATATTTGCTTGTGTTACATGCAATGATAAATAACAGTTGTTACAAAGAATTGCAACTTGGTATAAATTAAGTAATTAAATTATTCTATTCAAAATGTACCGTAATGGCGTTGAAGACAAAGAATAAATAAATGTAAAAAAGATAACAGGAAACACTTTCAATGGCTGAATACTGCAATTACATGCAAACATCTACTAGGGAACTGCACGGGAAAAAACAATTAAGTGACAAAAGAAAACACATTGACAACCATAGGAACTCAAGACTACAAATGCCCATTTTAGCGGGTTTCATAAAACCAAGTTATAAGAATGTCTGACGTTTAAATTTCTTCACGACTTACAGATAATAGTATCTAACATTTCGACTCGGCACTTCTTTCATACCATGAATATAATTTAAGCCGTCTTTATGGTGTATGGTGTCCAAATTTCATAGTTAAATTTCGTATAATTGGCTTTGATATAATTGTCATATTTGATTTCAGCAAACTTGTCAGAATAGTCAGTTAAGTGGAATAATTGTAATAGTATTGTCTCAAATTTACGTCTTATGGATATATTTTAGCTCTCATTTATAGTGAATATATTATCGGTAGATACATACTTGCAATACAGATCAGGAAAACATATTTGTTAATATTCCCCCTCAAAAAAATTCCAGGTCGTCCTCATGTGGTTCATCTGCGAAAGCCAAGGGTTACGGTTCACTCAAAAAAGCAAGTAATAGTACCATTTGGTTTTCAAAGACACAGCGAGACACAAAATAATGATTTTTTCAGAAGTGATAGCAAAACTGGTTTTATTAATCAAACTGATACTTTGCTGTGATCTTTCCTTCACTAACTTACCCCAGACAAAGTTCATTGGTCAATTTATGTGCTCATCTTATCAATGAATGGACGATATTCCCGTGAAAATTTTCATACTATTTTATATTTTGTCAGAGCATCATTTCTAAATGGTGTAACGAAATGATTTCAAACTTTGCACAAAGGTAGACCACTATCCAAGGTTGTATGACAGTTTCTATGAGGGCCACCATTCAACGGTAAAAATTTGAAGATTTAATCATATTTCATGTTTGAATAGAGGAATTTGTTCATATTTTGTATAAATGTTGAATAAGATAAGATGAAGGAATTTATGCAAAACTATATTTAAATACCCATCATTTCTCTAGACGACCTCCAAATATGTGTTAAAAATTTTTACCTGTGTCCAATTTGAACGAAAATTGATTTCTTGGTAGAGTATGAGGCTGCTAATTAGACTGAATACTAAAATTGGTTGTCTCAGATAACATTGGCCTATGTTTGCAATAGAGGATTTTCATATTTAAGGGAGGGATGCCATCTTTGCATGTTTTTCAAAGTGACGTTACTCGCTAACAACCGACAACCTGGTTTTCGGTCTCATTAGGGAAAGAAAGTCAGTTTACATTTTCCCGGGAAACTGATGCTATATTCGCTTCAGTAAGTACCCAGATAGCTTGAAGTATTTTTTTATAGACAATCAAGATATTACACTTACTGTGATGATGGATATGTTCGTATTTGAACCAACTTGCTGCTGTCGCTTGTTGAAATGGAGCCGTTAACCAGACTCTGTCTAATCAGTATGTTACTTCCCTTATAAATAAAATATATAATTGTCTATTGAAAATCTAGTTATCAATTTTACAGGACGTGGTATGCGGTGTCGATTTTAAACGATTTTTAGGAGATATGGTGGTATGCTATAATAAAATGAATGGAAATATGACCTGGTTCAAGTCATACATGCTACATGATGCAAGGGGCATAGCTGTATATAATAGTGATCTACAACCACTGAAGTCTCGTAAGTTAATTAATTTTTAGCTTGAAATGCTTCTGTTCAGTAATTTTATCATAACCCCTATATAAAATAACTCCCGGGTTTAGTTGTTTCAAATTATGTTGTTTAATGTTTTGTCCGAATTTTTTTTAGTGTATTTGATTTCATGACCATCATCTACACTAATTTATCTTTTAGATAAAATTATACCATTGCTTTATCTGTTGTCACTGTGCTCCATACATCGGCAAACGAATACCAAAGCAAAAAATGGGGACGGGGAAAATCTTAAAAAAAAAAAAAGAAAAAAAAAACAAAACAAAACAAAAAACAAAAAGCACAGAAAAAACCCAGTTCATATTAAAACATAATTAAGTGCAGACAACCTTTCAAAAGACAAAATAGGTATAAAATAGGCTGGGTTCCGAAGCTTCACAAAAATCCCTTCAATCATCGTTTTATTTCAGCATCTAGTAAGTGTTCTACTACCAATTTATCCATCCATTTAACTAGTTCACTTACTTGTATAAAGGAAATGGTTATTAAATACTAACTGTGAAAAAACTTATCAAAACTCTGGTGTAAATTACTTTTGGAGTGTAAAAAATTCTATTGAAGTTTTAGATAAACTACAATCTATTCAAAGACCAGTCTCATCTATCGACATTTATGATTTTTTCTACACTTTATACTACCCTTCCACATAATTTCATTAAATCCAAGTTGGGACAACTTATTAAATGGTCTTTTAAATTTTCTAGTCTGCAATCCATTCGCTCTAACAAAAAGCAAGGATTCTTCTCTAATATAACCTATAATAATCATTGTTCCTGGACATGTGATGATATGATTAATGCACTCAATCTTTTGCTAGACAATATTTTTGTTCGTTTTGGCAACACTATTTATCAACAGGTCATAGGTATTCCCATGGGTACAAATTGTGCACCTCTCATTGCAGATCTTTTTCTTTTCTGTTACGAACGAGATTTCATGAAAAAACTTCAAAACGGAACCATACCTAACAGTGATAAACTCATTTCTATTTTCAATGATAACGGCAGGTATATTGACGATATCCTGACTATTGATAATCCCCAGTTTTTAGATTATGTAGACATTATTTATCCACAACAACTGAAATTAAATAAAGCTAACAATGATTCCAAATGTTGCCCTTTTCTGGATCTGACTATCATTATTGACTCTGGTAAATTCAAAACCAAAATATATGATAAAAGGGATGATTTTGATTTCACTATTACTAATTTCCCTTTTCTTGACGGCGACATTCCCCTTGCTCAATCCTACGAGTGTATATTTCTCAACTGGTACGATTCGCACGAGTTTGCTCTAATCTTGATGATTTCAATGAACGTAACCGTACTATCACAGCCAAACTTTTACAACAGGGTTACAGATTTCATAAGTTGTTGAATACTTTTAAGAAGTTTTGTAATAGATATGAACATGTTATATCTAAATATGGCGTTACTCGTAAACAGCTTATTACAATGGGCATTTCTAGTCCTCAGTTTTACGGAAATGTTGTTAAAAAATGCCAGAAATTGATTAAAAATCCAGAAAAGCTGGGACGTAAATTACATTCTTTTCGTAATAGGGGATATCGGCAAGATATTCTGCTTGCATCCGTTAAATTAGCTTTGAGACCAAGTGACCTGAAAATTTCGCACACATACTGGCCTCTCACTGATATTACCGATGTCTACCGAAATTTATGATGATTCTTGACCAAACCCTTCGGGAAGTTTTGAGTTTGATTTTTCTTCCGTAGTGCGACAGTGTTCTACCAGCAGGCTAGGCTCCTTGAACTAGCCGGCAGTTTAGCGGCGAGCACCCCTTGACCCATCTTTCAAAATTACGTATTGTCTTTTTCTCTCCTTTCAGGATTGTGGTCATGGAGTTGGTAGTCTACCTGTATTGGGTTTTATTCGTATGTTTTTATACAATAGGGAAACGGGACAGATAAAGGGGAGGTTTGGGTACCCATAAACCGGTTTAACCCTACCGCTGGCTTTTCCTAGTGCCGGTACCAAGTCCGGCTGTCCCGAGTTCCTATCGTTGTCTACGGTTGTCTTTTGTCTTATACGTGTTTTTCTTGTGTAGTTCCCTTGCAAATTGTTGCATGTAATTATAATTTTTAGCCATTGTAGGTGTTTCCTGTTATCCATTTTTTAACATAAAGAATATAAAACAAACTTCACAAAACTAAAGTACTAACAATGTGAACTCCTGCAACAACTTGACATATCATCACGTGATTCGGAAGTGTAAGTATAATCTGCTCCACGCGTGGCATCAATTACACTGTAAATGAAACGTCCTGTTTTGTCATAGTCGGTGTTTGCCATTTCGGTAATAAACTCTGCATCTACTCAAAGTTGTTTAGTTTAGAAACTATTCATGTCATTAAAGTGTGTTTTGTCAATTTTTTCTCTATTTTCTGGTCATTTTAAATGTTTGGATTGTACATACAGCGAAGAAACACTTTTTGCTGAAAAAGCGATCTGTAGAATGTTTAAATAATACTTTGATAGTCAAAAACGAATAAGGAGGCAGCATAAGAACAAAACATGAAGAAGAGACAATATGCGTATATTTTCTCTTGTTTTATGGGGAGAAAGAAATTAAGCTTACCCTCAATGAGGATAAAGCGGTTTATAATAGATCCTTCTCATTAGTTTCTTGATTAGGGACCGACCATTTAACTTGAAAA
>MJUU01026824.1:44026-65372 GCA_002080025.1 Modiolus philippinarum
CTACTTCCTGTTTACCGACTTGGAATATATTCAACAAATACTGTCTATGGTAAAAATTTTCATAACACTTTTCTTAGCAACTACAAATCACAGCCATTTGAAACTTTGTATGTGATTTTAGTATGAGGTCCCCAATTGCGCTTATTGAATTCAGGTCTGTCGGACATCTACTTCCTGTTTACCGACTTTTAATATTTTCAACAAATATGGTCAATAGTACAAATTTTTGTAACACTTTTCTCAGCAAGTACAAATTACAGCCACTTGAAATTGTGTATGTGGCTTAAGTATTGAGTATCGAATTCAGGTTGGTTGGACATCTGCTTGCTGTTTACCAATTTTTGGAGATTTTCAAAAACTATGGTCAATAGTACAAGTTTTCGTAACACTTTTCTCAGTAAGTACAAATTACAGCCACTTGAAATTGTGTATGTGGCTTAAATATAGAGTTCCATATTGCGCTTATCAAATTTATTTCTGTTTGACATCTGCTTCTTGTCTACTGACTTGGAATATTTTCAACAAATATGGTCAATGGTACAAATTTTCATAACATTTTCTAAGTTTATTCAATTGGTTAATCTTGAACGCCTTAAAAACTGTAACTCATATTCCAATCAAACTTGCAAGATATGTTGTTCACCAGATCTAATTGTGCATCTGATACTTAAATCAATTGTACAGATTTTAGAGTTTCACTTAGCAAAAATAGCTCAAATGATAAGCTGGTTTGTGTATCCGCAAGACTTTCAAAATTATAATGCATATTCTAAACAAATTTACAGGATATGTTTTTTCTACTGATCCAGACATACACCTGTTACTTAGAATTTTGATTTTACAGATTGTAGAGGTTAACTTAGCCAAAAATGGCTCTTTTAAAGTGCAGGCGACACAAGTGTTCCATGGAACACCCATCGATTTTCTCAGATAATCATTACTCTTGCAAGAAACAAAATTGTAGAATTTTGATTTCACAGATTGTAGAGGTTAACTGAGTTAAAAATGACTCTTTTAAAGTGCAGGCGACACAAGTGTTCCATGGAACACCCATCAATTTTCACAGATAATCATTTATCTTGCAAGAAACAAAATTCATAAGACAGTAAGGAAAATGGTTGTTTTTTAAAATATAAAAACATTTTTATGTGAATTAAATTGTGTATAAATTAGGCTGAAATCTTGTTTTGATTCATATTAAAGTCAAATTGCCATCAGAATGTAAGATGGGACATTTACTTTTTAAGACGACTTGCGGGATGGGACAAATATTTATTTCTCCAACAAAAGAGAAGGGACGTGGAATTTTTTTTGCTTGGAAAATTGTTTTGTAACAATCCCATGCCGGTCATAAATATTGTCTGGTCCCTAATTTTTGGGGCAAATTTATGTTCCTCTTGGCTAAACCTATACACTTGCCGAGTATGATAAGTCTATCTTGAATAGTTCAAAAGTTATAGCCAAGGTTAAGGTTTTGGACACACGGACAGACAGACAGACAGAACAAAAACAATATGCCCCTGATCCTTGATCTGGGGGCATTAAAATTGTCATTAAAATGATCCTGACCTTCAACAGAAAATTTCGCACCAATTCTTTCCTTCCTGTACAATAGTGTCATGATCATGCCATTTATAGTGACTGAGATCTGAACTTATTCATGAACTTGAAAGATCTAAACTTGTTCATGAACTTGAATGCATATCATTAGCTGAAAATATAGGTCAGTTACCTAATTTCGTCTGGATGCTGACCTACAATCAGAGATGCATGTTTTTGCAATGTTTAATAATTCTCCAATGTATAGTGACTGAGAAATTAATTCCTCTTGAATGTAAATCAATCAAGCATAAAATATGTCTAATGACCTAATTTTGCCTGTATACTGACTGAAATTTTAACTCAAATGTAACCTTCAATGTAAATTGTTCAAGAGGAAAATTAGGTCAAAGTGACTTAACTTTGCCTTGATGCTGGCCTACCATCAGAGATTCATGCATATGCAAGGTTTCTTGATCCTGCCATGTAAAGTGAATGAGATCTGAACTTGAATGTAAACTTGAATTAAGTGGTTTAAGCAGAAAATATATCTAAGTGACCTAATTACCACTTGGTCTATGCCTCTGCTGAAGGACTATTACTCCTCGAGAGTATTCGCCAGCCTAGCAGTCAGTACTTCGTTTCTGCCGATTTTATTTGGAACCAAGGTTACGATATCTAAACTTATGTTAATTTTCTTGAATAATAAAGAGTATCTCCCTCTTACAAAGCTCTGTCCTTAGCTGATTTTGACTTTACATTTATTCATATTGGGTTATTTGTTCTCCGTCAATTTTAAAACATTTTTATACGACCACAAAAAAATTGCGGTGGTATTATGTTATGGCGTAGTCGGTGTCCGCGTCGGAGTCTGTGGACAGCATAACTTTGGTTCTAGAAAACGGATCGTTTTCAAATTTTAGTGTGAGGTTTGTTGACACAATCTTAAGCCCGGGCTTTAATTTCGGGTTCTTGGCCCCGCCCGTTTCAGAAAAGGGGGTAAAAAGGGGTAATTTTTCGTGTCTGTGGATTGCATAACTTTGTTTCTAGTGGACAGATCATTTTTAAATTTGAATATGATGTTTCTTGGCACATGCTTAAGCCCTGGATTTAATTTCATGTCCCTGGCCGCGCCCGTTATAGAAAAAAGGGCCAGAAAGGGCTAAATCGGGTGTTTCCACATACACTGTAGAATATTTATTATTTATCGAATTTTGATGGGATTTCTTTCAGAGTGCTCCTGAGGCAATTTCCAATCTGTTTTATGTCAACAGATTGCATGTGGCATGTACCGTTCATGAGATAAATTGGCTCAAAAGGGGCGACAAAAATATTTTTTCATAAACACAGAGCCACAAAAACATTTCTTCATATACACAGAACGACACAAATACTTTTTCAAATACACAGAGCGACAAAGACATTTTTGGGTGTACACAGAGCGACAAAAACATTTTTCCATATATACAGAGCGACAAAACATTTTTATCATATACAAAGAGCGACAAAGACATTTTGGGTGAGCACAGAGCGACAAAAACATGTTTCCATATACACAGACCGACAAAGACATTTTAAGTTGTATACAGAGCGACAAACACATGTTTCCATATACACAGACCGACAAAAATTTTTTTCCATATACACAGAGCGACAAAACATATTTATTATATACATAGAGTGACGAAGACATTTTTGGGTGTACACGGAGCGACAAAAACATTTTTTTCCATATACACAGAACGACAAAGATATTTTTGGGTGTATACAGATCGGCAATACATGTTTTCATATACACAGACCGACAAAGACATTTTTGGGTGTACACAGAGCGACAAACACGTGTTTCCATATACAAAGACCGACAAAATTTTTCCCCATATACACAGAGCGACAAAACATTTTTATCATATACACAGAGTGACAAAGACATTTTTTGGTGTACACAGACCGACAAAGATATTTTTGGGTCAAAACAGAGCGACAGAAACATGTTTTTATATACACAGACCAACAAAAACATATTTCCATATACACAGACCGACAAAGACATTTTTGGGTGTATACAGAGCGACAAAAACATGTTTCCATATACACATACCAACAAAAACATTTCTCCGTATACACAGAGCAACAAAACATTTTTATCATATACAGAGAACGACAAAACATTTTTATCATATACAGAGAACGACAAAGACGTTTTTGGGTGTACACTGACCGACAAAGACATTTTTGGGTGTACACAGAGCGAAAAAACATTTTTCCACATACACAGACCGACAAAGACATTTTTTTCATATACACAGACAGACAAAACATTTTTTCATATACACAGACCGACAAAGATATTTTTACTTGTACACAGACCGACAAAGATATTTTTACTTGTACACAGAGCGACAAAAATATTTTTTCATATACACGGACCGACAAAAACATTTTTCCATATGTACAAAACAATAGTGCTTAGGTGGTTTACTTCAAAATTTGTGATTTTTATGTATTACCTCATCCAAGATGGTCGTCAGTGGCGAACATAGTTTAACATATCAACCATATCAAAAATTCTCAAAGGACTACTCCTCTGCAACTACTGAGCCTATTGGAATCGCATTTGGTCACAATAGCCCAATTTAAAGTTTTTCCAATATTTATGCTCGTACTTCATTCAAAAGTCCGCCAGTGGTGAATATAGTTCAACATAGGACCCTATGTAATGTATTCAAAGTTCCTCTCCTATCAAACCACAGAGTCTATTGCAACCAAGCTTGGCCAAAATAGTCTCCAGATGATATTTTTTAAAGATTGTGATTTGTATGATCATAGCCCAGCCAAGATAACAACCAGCTAGGAGCATAATTCTAAATTGGACCCTATGGGAAATGCATTCAAGGATATTCTTCTCTGACACAACTGACCAAACTGGAACCAGATTTGGCCACAGAAGTCCATGTATGGTCCCCTTTAAAGTTTGTGGTTTTAATTTCCCTAGCCCATCCAAGATGGCCCTAGCCTTGAACATTGTTTACAAAAGACTCTATAGGAATAATGGAGTTGGAAGTCTTCTCAGCACTAATAGTCACAATAGTATATTGGTAGACCACTTTAAAAAGAATTGTATTAATTATGTTTATGCCTCATCCAAGGTGGAAACCAGTGGCATCATAACATTAGACTGATTACATTCGGGGTAATCAGAAGACCATTGTCTAGGTGAGAGATAAAAGCTCTTGGGAGCCTCATGTCATCATCTCCTCTAAAAACTGAAGCAAATGTAACGAAATTTAACAAAAATAATTTATGAATATTTTATACAAAAGTTCCAAATTTAGTTGAAATCTGATAAAAAATAGGGTGGCCAGAGATGAACAACGTTTAACATAGAACCTAAAGAGAAACATGGTTTGATCAATTTATCTACAACTATCTAGGCAAATTAAACTTAAATCTATACATTGTGGGTCTCAATGAGTATAAGCGGGAAGCGGGAATGGCCTTTTTAAGTAATCGGGAAACGGGATCGTGGCAAAAACGTGCACGTGAAAACGGGAAAGGATGTCGTCTGTGAACTGAGAACCACTGAAAAAAGAGCCCCTGTAACGGGAAAAAGTGGCCTCTCTATTAGAGTTTTTGTAAATATTTAAAGCCCAAGAAAAAAGGAAATTGAGGTAAAGTCGGGCGGATTACGGAAAAAGGACCCCGTTGAGACCCCATGTATTGTTAAGTTTTGAAAATTCTGGGAACTTTATTTGAATCCAATCAGCAGCAAATTTTGTTTGCATGGTTACAATAAGTTGTAATGCTTACACAATCTAATCCTAGTATCACTACCATAATACTCGTGACAAATGATATATCAATAAATAAGCAGAATGGAATGAATAAGGGTTTATGGGGTTGTTAAACATATGCTAGAATATTTTACGAAAAGATATGGAGTAAATGAACATGAGACCATATCGCACCTGTTAACTCCAACTACGATAATTTTGATGAGCTGTGTGGTAATTTCGAAAATTATTTCCTCGTCAGCAGCACTATACCCTAAACATGGGAAATCCACTATTTTAAAACAAAAAGGTTTAGAATATAAAAAAACCAAACGCAACCCGAATAATATGTAAAATCGAATAGAGCTAAGGACAAAACTACGATGGAGTCAGTTAAGCCTTAGGTTTTAAAATTTACTTAATTCTTTATTAAAGTTATAAACAAAGTGTACACATGAGATATATATACCATAGAAGCTCATATTCTCATATGGAATAATGAATTTATCTATTGAATCACTATTTTTTACAGGTAAACACGGTTTACTATTCGGAAAAGCAATTCTGGTAGCAAGTGAGACAAGCGTATGCATGTATGATATTCACTTAGGAGCTAATAATAGTTCAGAACCCGACTGTTTCCTGACCAATCTCAATGGATTACAATACTTTGCCGTAGACAGCCATGAAAGAATGCTTTATTATTATGACTCGCTAACATTTAGTTTCAAGAAAGTTGACATGCTTACCACTGAGGAGGAAATTTTATATACCGACAAAACGTTATCTGTCTCAGGTATTCAACTTAACACAAATAAGTCCTTATTTGTGATAAAAGGGAAAAATCTACAATGGCTGATAGAAGGGATAACTGGAAAAATCTACAATGGCTGAAAATTACAATTTCATGCAAAGACAAAAGACAAATGAAATCAAAATTAGGAACCCGGGACACCCGGACTTGGTACTGGCACTGGCCAAAAACCAGTGGAAGGGTTAAACCGGTCTATGGCTACCTTAACCTTCCGTTTATCTGTCCTGTTTTCTATAGTAAACATATGAATAATACCCAATACATGTAGACTACTAACTCCATGACCACAATCGTGGAAGCACAGAAAAAGACACATACGTAATAGGGTCTGTAAGTCTCGTCATGTGACACCGAGAAATCACGATAAAATTGCAATTTGAAAACGTTTCCCGCCAAAATATGACGTTGCAGCATTATGACGTCCTAATTTTGTGCTTGAAACGTCATATGTTGTTGTTAAAAATGTACCTTCCGGGTACAAATTATGTGTCCGGAAGTTCCAAAATTGAACGTGACTTTCAGACCCTTGAAAGATGCTTCAAGGGGTGTTCGCCGCTATAAAATAATAATAAATCATACTGTCTTTGCTTTTTAATAGTCCATACACATCTTTTCCAAACTACAGCAAGCAGAAACGTCAGCACCAAGAATAAACGTCACCACCAAGCATAATCGTCTACACCAAGCATAAACGTCAGCACAAAGCATAATCGTCAACACCAAGCATAAACGTCAGCACCAAGCGTAATCGTCAACACCAAGCATAAACGTCAGCACCAAGCATAATCGTCAACACCAAGCATAAACGTCAGCACAAAGCATAATCGTGATATTTTTGCCATAGCGTCTGTTAGAATTTTGGGATATTTGCATTGACAACACAAGAAAATGGAGTAAATGTATATGAGACAAAGTCTGAACAAATACATGATTAAAACTAGTAATGGAACAACTCTTTTATTTTTGTTTTTCATCTTGAAGTCACCATGAGGCCTTCAACGGGTGGTAGAAAAGGAGAACGTAACAATAAAATAAAAATCTAAATACCAAATAAGCTTGCAATACAACTAAGTGAAGAAAAGTATATTTTGCAAAATATTATTTTTAAAAATTATTTTAAGATACCTTAGATTGCTTTGCCTTGCTTTTTTGATTTTAAAAAAAAGAAAAGGACCAGCGTCATACTAAGCTAAAAACAAATATTGTGATACATTTGTGAGATATTTTTGAATTTTCTTCTTGATGACAATTTTATCGCATTTTTTTTTCACAAAACAAATACCATTCTGACATTTTGTACACAAAATGCATGCCAAGTTTAGGAATATTCACCCATCATTTGTGTCTTGAGGAAATATTAAAATTCGGTGCTGACCCGAAACCCGATTTTATTGAAATTTGCAAAATCTAAATCTCTTTCATGCATAGCTCTGTCCTTAACTGAATTTTGGCTTTACTATTTACACCCTTTTGGTAATTTGTTCTCAATCAGCTTTTACATGCTTTCGGTTAATTGACTTCGAAATGTTTTGGTTTTATCTGCACTGATGAGACATGATTTGTCGAAATGCGCATATGCAGAAAATAAATTTGAAGTAACTTCGGTAATTGTTATAAATGGTCAATAATGAAAGCAAGTGTGCACCCTTCTGAAAAATAACTTTTTGTAAAATATTATAAAAAAAATCATTACCCTCATTTGTCTTTATATTTGTAGTTAGCATTTCAGTGGAGCACAGATGATAAATAATATCATCGATATTTACCCAAAAAAGGGTTTTCCTACTTGTTCATCGGCAATACTCGAATTGTCGTTTAAATGGAGAACCAAGCATGTTGGTTTATGTTGTCCCAATCCAAGTTGATTGTGATATTTAAACGCACTGATTCATGACGATTTTTAATGGATTTGAATTTGAGTGTCTTTAACCTTTATGTTATTTGTATTTTAATTTGTATTTGTGCTTGCAAACAAAATGCATACTGTCATGTTGATGTTAACAAAGATATAAAGCTATGAAATTGAAATATCATAAAACATTAAACTAAACGACAAATATCAGTGAAAAAAAAATAGATCAAAAGTGAACTTTTCAGAATTTCTTAGTTTGTAATATTCAAAAACGAATCTTTTTCAGGATTTGCATTTGATTGGACAACAAAAAACATTTTTTGGTCTGATGCTGAGAAGGGAAAAATCAGTGTGTATTCATCAATTACTAAATCGGCGACAGACCTTATTACTGGGCAGAAAAAACCGACAGATATAACAGTCAATCCACATTTAAAGTATATACAATATCATTCCTAATCTACATAGTCTTGGCGGTGTAATATTGAGCAATATCCTTGTCAATTTATACTATATGCATTTATTGCCGATGGACCTTAGTACAGTAGTCAGTACTTCGGTGCTGACCCGATTTATTTGGAAACTTCCAATATCTTATTTTTGAATATTTAATGAAAACTAGGGAGTATCTCTCATGCAAAGCTCTGTCCTTAGCCGATTTTGGTTTTCAATTTTGTTCATATTGAATACTTGCTCTCTACCAGTTTTTTTTTTAAACATGGTTGAGTTAATGGTTTTTCAAATTTTAAAATTTTATCTACACTGATGAGACATAAGTTGTCGAAATGGCCATATGCAGAAATTAAATTTACAGTAAGTTCGTTATTTAGTTATTCAGTCAATCTACAATCTTTGTATAAATGGCATTTTCCACATCCTCGATTTTGTAATATAATATGCACTTGCCTATTTATATCATATATATGACTTTAAACCAACAGCATAACAAATAAGTACATTTAGACAATTTGGAGGAATATTAGTTTTTGATTTTTTTTTACATCCCCACAAACAAACTTTCGGGAATTTTCAGCCTGTCTGCCTTGTCCGTCTGTTAATCTTTCCACACACGTGGTGCTATTATTGTAAATTTGTAAATTTTGAAAAATCAGCTCCTCTTTTAGGTTGTAACTGAGATGACTGAAACTCTGTATGCTTTCTATAACATTGAACTTGTGCAGTTCTTATTTGTGTTGAATTTTATATCTTCTGGATTGTATACTTAATTTGTTTTTTTATAAATTAATTCGTCTAAAAGTTTAGAATCAATCAAGTGGTCTGACACATTGCAATGTGCATTCAAAGCACTGAACATATACACTTCTCATTTTGGTTGCATTTTATCTTTTTCCCAGATTTTACAAATTATTAAACATAGTATTTTCTGGACGATGTTCTATTAGTCAGGACCCAATTTGTCCTAAACTCCACTGGGATCTTTTTAATAAGCCTGAATTTTTATTCAGGGTGCTTTGATATACTTTTTACCATATGCACCCTCTATTTTGCTTTCATTTATCCTTTTTTTTAAGTTTTAACCGCTAGTTGAATTCATTTTCCAACAAGATTTATGGGTAGCATTTTCATATTGTGCTGTCAGCTCCTTTCACAGTTTTCAACCAAGAGATCTTAAGCTTTTGACACATGGTCAATGAATAAAAACTTCTATTTTGGTTACATTCTATAATTTTACAGATAGTTGAGCATTGTCATTTTGTCATCTTTCAAAGATTCTGTTAAAAGTATTAAATTTTTTATTAGAGAATTCCTATTACAGCTTTACTAATACTTAATCCTAGTGGTAACTTCCAATTAAAATTGAAATAATTTGTGTAATGCAAGTTCTGTTTAAAAAGCATTGATATGTAAATTTCGTCTTCTTCTCGTTCTCTTTTTCTTTTATTGAAAAAAATAAAATGGTGATTATGCCCGTCACGTTATTTGCAAAAAAGGGTAGGTGTGGTAAGGACGTTATGTAGCCTAAAAAGTGAATTTTTGTTGAAAAGTTCTTTAGGGTTAGGTTAGTAATAAACAGTAAGATTACCAAAGTATTAATGTGTAGGTACTGAGTTTCTGATTGTAGAAGAAAGGTCAAATGGCACATTTTGTGGCCAAATGACAAATTTCAACAATTATGACCAACTTAACTACCAAAGTTGACATGTTCAACACGGCGGGCGTCTTATAAGAAGCAGGAGTTGCTTACTCTTATGGTGCACTTGATCTCATCCATTTTTTATTGGGTCCTGGTTGTTCATGTTTATATGTGTGTGTGTCTTCATTTTTCTTTCCTCTGCACTGCTCGTATTGCGTCTTTGTTAATGAGATTTTGCAATGATGCCAATGTCCTTTCATTGTTTGTTTTAGAATAACGATTCGGTTCTCACTTACTTGACTACCTTTTCTTAAGCGGACACAAAGAGAGCATGCAAGAACCACAAAATCATTTATATGGAAAATTCAACGCATTTGTACTGACAAGTTGGTGAAGTATCTAATTGGTTCTAGAATGCGTTCTATATTTCTGATTAGGAAATAAGCCAAATGTCTTGTATTTCTGTGAAACGTTCAAACAAAGCTTGAATATTACGCCAGAACTATACCTATTTTGGCATCTTTGGCTGTAAATTTTGTATTTTTTCCTTTCTTGCCATCTGAACTTTCATACTATCATAAAAGGAAATATTCAGGTGCAACAAGTAGTTACAAAAGTGTGAGAAGCATCCTGTGGTCGTATTGAGGATAATGAATGGCGTTTCATGCAAAACACGCCAGAACAATTTGACTTTAAGTTTTGGAAGGAAATTAACTGAACTTCAGTTTCATCATGAACACAAATTCACCTTAGTTCATGGTTTTTCCTGATTTGTTTCGCTGTTATCAGGCATTTTGAAAACAAACTGGCATTTCACGCATTATGTAAAAATTTGTTCCATCTAAGTGAATTTTCTTGGTATCACAACGTCACAGATCAAATTGTGGTGTGATGACATTAGACGGGACAAATATGGCAGATACAAATCGGTGCCCTTTGACGAAACTAAGAGATTTGTCCAATAGCCGGTACGAGGTACCTCGGCTTAGACCGTTTGTATTTTCTGATAATGATGTGCTGCGTGCTAAAATATTTTTTTAATTCTAGAAAGATGTATTGGATATTTGACAGAACTGAAACATCAAATGAATATGTGTTTGGAGAAGCCAATATGGACGGCTCAGATATAAAAACATTATTTAGTGACTTTGATTTGTATTCTGCATATGGTCTTTCTTACGACATTACATCTGATCAGTAAGTAAAACTTAGATAATAGGGTTTGTAAATGGTGAATGAAAGGATATGGAGTAAATGCACATGAGACAAAGTCTCTACAAATACATGTAAAAGCAAGCAAAGGAACAACGCTTTTATTGTTGTTCTTCATCTGAAGTCACCATGAGGTCTTCAGCAATGAGCTTTGCTCATACCTCATAGTAAGTTCAAGACGGCCCCTAGACCCGGTTTGAGCGGGATTCTTTGCTAATTGTCGAACAACGCTACATCCATGTCTTTTTTATAAGTCTCGTCCAATGTTTTAACTTCCGGGCACACACATTGTATCCGGAAGTTACATTTTTAACAAAAATATGTGACGTTTCAAACAAAACATTGAACAATATAATCTTAAGACGCCATTTTTGTCGGGAAACGTTTTCCGAATTGCAATCTTATCGTGAATTCTCGGGAGTCACATGACGAGACTTACAGACCCTATTTATTGTTAATATTTTTATCAATGACAAAAATTATTTATTTTTGTGCATGGACGGATGATAAATATAGAATCTATCCTTATCATAGCTCCACTGTCGAAAAAAGAATAATAACTTTTTAAGTGTGAGCTTTAGCTTTTATGTTAACCTCTGAGACAGTAGAACTATTATAATCAACGATTTGTAAATAATAAATTGTATTTCCCTTATTTTGAAACCATTTACAATGTCACATTTTTCACTACAAACATTAGTGTGATGCCACTTGAAATGAAAATGACATTGTTTTGAACTGAACAAAAACAAAGGGTACATTAAGATCAATAAACAACGTATGTCCGATTAGATACTTGTTTATTGGGCAATTACGTTATTACGTTGATTTAGACCAGAAATAAACTTATTTCAGACAAGATTAGTTCATCCTAAATAATGAAAGAATATGGAGTAAATGTACTTGACTCTTCAAGGTCTCTATAAATGCATAATTAAACCAAGCAATGGAAAAATGCTTTTATTGTTTGTTCTCTATCGTGAAGTCAACATTTGGCCTTCAACAATGAGCTATGATCATTCCTCACAGCAAATTCAGGACGGTCCGTAGCACCAGTTTTAGCGGAATTAATTGCCAAATATCGAGCAACGCTACATCCATGTATTTTCTCCTTAGTTAAATACTAAATTTTAGAAATATTGTTTAAAACTATGGAGAATGTCGCCTTTACATAGCTCTGTCCTTAGCAGATTTTTGGCTTTCCATTTCGATCTTTTTTAATTATTTGTTCTCTATCAAATTTAAAAATTTTGGGTTTCTGGTCTTCCAAACATTTTGATTTGATCTGCACTGAAAATTAAGACATAAGTTGAAACTATATTTACAATAATCTCTGTAAACTTGTTATTTAATAGATTATTTTGTATTGATACCGGGTCCATTATAAGCTTTAGAACACATGGCATGGAATCTCATTACCATTTCTATGCAGGCGACCACACTAAGCGATTATTAATATACAAGGTATGTATATTTTAATGTTTTCCTTTGCTTTTGCGACATTTCTTTCTTTTCTTTAAATAAACTGAAGAAGAAAGGTTTAGCAACAAAAAGTATTTAAAAAGTCAAATTTACAGGTTGCCAAATCTCAATCTATTGATTCAATTTTACATTTTTGAGCTGGATTTGAGTTCAACTTATCGTCAGTCCATAAATTCTGAATGTCGCATTTATTTTATGCAAACTCGACAAAAAGAGGAAAATATTTAAAGAGGGGGATATGCAAAAAAAAAAAATGACAGATTTTCGTTTTTATTCATTGAAAGCGAACAAAAGGTTTTAGATTACCAGAACTGGTTATGTAACTATGATCATGCAGCGAATCTTGCACTTTTTGCAATAAATGAAAATCGCTTATGGGAAAAAGTCAATGTTAATTTTCGGACCATTACTTGAACTGGATATCTTGTACACCCTACCTGACAAAATGAATAATTTTCTAGGTTTGAGTTAAAGGAAATATCAGCAATTTTTAGCTGAGGTCACAATTTATCGGCA
Organism: Modiolus philippinarum; assembly: GCA_002080025.1. Classification (NCBI taxonomy): domain Eukaryota; kingdom Metazoa; phylum Mollusca; class Bivalvia; order Mytilida; family Modiolidae; genus Modiolus; species Modiolus philippinarum. The sequence goes on from MJUU01026824.1 coordinate 57,310, forward strand.
TTTAAGCATTTTTGATAAAATTTAAATCTATTGAAAATGTGTTGCTAAAGCTCTTTTGTTCAGTATATTTTCCAAAAAATTGAAAGATGACATGCATCCGCCGAAGAATTGTATTGGAGTTTGGTATCTTACTATATGATGTTTGTGTCTGTAAAACACAATGACGAACCTAGTGAATTGATCAATTAATAATTTTGTAAGAATTGAAAAAAAATGATTTCAAGTTCAAAACTAAAGTAATACCTGTCATTGATCCATTTTGACACAGAAAACAATTGTAATAGTTCTTTGGTATAGTTTTGTAATTATCAGTGAAAGGATATGGAGTAAATGCACATGAGACAATGTCTTTACAAATACACGGTAAAAACAAACAACGGAGAAACGCTTTAATTGTTGTTCCTCAGCTTTAAGTCACCATGAGGCCTTCAAAAAAGAGCTTTGCTCACCTCACATTAAGTACAAGACGATTTTAGCGAGATTCATTTCTTATCGTCGAACAGTGTCAAATTCATGCCTTTTTAGCCCATAGATGCAAAATCGTCTCCAAACACAAAATTTAATGACAATGCACACTTATAATCAGTTTCTTCCTTTGCCTAAAACACTAGTGTCATAAGATCTCCTTTGTTAGCGAACAGCTACAACATATAGACAAAACACACAGAGCAATTATCAAGACTGTATGAATCTAACACCGGTGAAAAGGTAAGATCAAGAAATCTCAGACACCCAAGGGTAAGATTTCAACGTGGCTTGTCGAGTCAGAGAACCATTGAAATCTTACCCGAGGGTGTCTGAGATTTCTAAGTCTTGCATTTTCAACGGTGTTTGATTTATTTTCTCACTCTTGTAATCACAAACTATGATTTATTCACCAACAAGCCGTACTTGACATTCGACATTCCTAAGCGACGTCAGTGACGTCAGAATACGTTGCTTGGTAATTTCTGTCTTGTACCGGGGGGTAAAAGATAAGGAAATCTCACATCTCTAAAAATAGGAACGGTCCTGTCTCAAAAGTAATAAAAGAAGATCGTAGAAAACATTTAAGAAAAACTAGATATAAATAGTTTCTTTTTTTACTGAAAATAATTCAATGAAAGGTGTTAGGAAAAACTCAATGATATTACTGGCCTTTAAGAGTTTCAAGTTTTCAAGAAATTAACAAAATTAGAATCAGATATTTTAGGATATTGAAAATTCTTTTAAACAGGCACCCATAAACCGGTTTAACCCTGCCGCTGGCTTTTGCTAGTGCCGGTACCAAGTCCAGCTGTCCCGAGTTCCTATCGTTGTTTAAGTTTGGCTTTTGTTTAATTTGTGTTTTTCCTGTGCAGTTCCCTAGAAGATTGTGGCATGTAATTATAATTTTCAGCAATTGTAGGTGTTTATCTGTTGTCAGTTTTATTTCATAATTCAAAATAAAAGAATCCAAAGTCGAATTAATTGAAAGTTAAAATGCAAATGTTAATAATAAATCTTGCACGTACTAAATCGGTTTAAATGGGTTTCCACTTTACTATCTTGAAATAATATGGTTTCGTTGATTTGTATATATATTTAGCAGTTTTAGATCTACGTATAAATTGCAAATATAGAGATAAATCTAATGATTAATTTCATACTTTACCTATATGAACCTTATTATTATGAAATTTAAGAACAAAAAACTACTTCAAAACAAAAAAGTCGAAATGTTTATCTCTTGATTCATTTCTATTAGGCGTATATGTTGATATTTACTAATTTAATTTAATTAAGTTCCAATTTGAGTGCTTTACTCATTGACTATTAATATACAATAAAACAACGGCAGTAGAATACCGAAGGAACAAAGGGGTGAAATTCACAAAAATCGAAGTCCAAAGACAGGGCAAAAACGAGAACACAGAAAACAATGACGTTAGACACAAAAACAATGACGCCAGACAGACACAAAGCCCAGAACCAGAAACCACAACATTCAGAACAAAGGCGCTCACAGTGTGAACTTAAATCATAAATCAAGTTGTAAACGAATGTAATACCTCACAGAAATTAACAAGGAAAGGATATCAAGTAAATGCATATGAGATAAAGTTTCTACAAATACATGATAAACTTTGCAAAGGAACAACGCCTTGATTGTTGTTTATCACCTTGAAGACACGATGAGGCCTTCAATAATGAGCTATGCTCAAACCTCATGGCAAGTTCAAGATGGCCCCTAGCATCGGTTTGAGCAGAATTCATTGCTAAATGTTGGGCAACGCTACAAGCTTTTACTTTCTCTTTTGTTCATGGATGCAGGGTTGTCAACAAACATAATGTAAACTGGCAAAGTGTTCTTACAATTTCTGTCATCCGTTGCCCGACAAAAAGACTCATAGAAGACAATAACAACATATAAACAACAACAGGGTACTCATACAGTCAATTGCAAGAAAACTTGGCATTATAATACAGGAGATGGTCAGAATAATATTTGGAAATAAAAAAGATAAAATAAAATGCCAAAATGTGTGATTGTGTGTCCATTTGAGATATTCTCCAAAGAACAAGTATACAATAAAAGAAATATATTGAAAGCACGAATCTTGGTATAAAGAGACTGTTTTTAGAATATTGTGCAGTAAAAGCAACTATTAGAAGGTTTTAACTAATCATCTTTCTTTCATATTCAGGATTATGCTTTTTGGACTGCAGGTGCTTCGTCCGTTTACATGCGTAACATGAAAACCGATTTTATTGACTCCCATCTAAATGTGAGTTATATTAGCGCTGTTATTGCTCTTGGTGTTTACGATCCAGATATGCAACCCATAGAGAAAAGTAAGTTAACATTTTTATTTGGAACAAAAAATTAAGTATCTATATCATACTCACATTTTGTTTCTCCTATTGCAAGAAGACGTATTTATGTCTGCATCGAACGAGATTTTATACTATCACAAATCGTCAATAGTTAGAATAATGATAATTTTGCATCAACTTTGACCACATTGGATGCTTACGATAAAGAAATTCTAAACATTGAATTATTTTCTTCTCCTTTACGACAAAATAATCCATATGTGATTCCGAGACATAAAACTTCTAAACATCGGCAGCAAGAACGAGAAAAGGGGGGATTCTAAAATCATAAATCCAAAATCACGGCATTTCATATCAAACACGAATTATGACCAAGACAAAACAAGTAAACAAAAAAAACAAGAACGTCACATAACTAAAGCACTAGCAGTGTAAACCCCTATAAAAACTGAGGTATCATCAGGTGCTTCGGAAGGGTAAGCATGATCTGCTCCACTCATGGCACCCGTCATACAGCCAGTTCAAATATGATTTTGAAATGTCTGTTGAGTTGCTGATCGGTTATTGTCATTTTCTAACCCGTAGACAAACCAATTAAAATCCATGATGCATGTTACCGCTCTAACCATCAAACACAACCAAGGTGAAAGTTTGAAAAGCATTTGTATATCTTTCAAGTTTTAGACAATCACGTCTTTTTAATTATCAGCTATCCTTGGTCTATTCAATTTGAGTTTGGTTCAGGTTGGATTGTTTTATAGAAAGTTACATTTTTTCTTGTCGTTTTTTTTAATCTTGACCCAGCCCTTTTCAGTGTCAATAATAATATGGATTCGATATTTTATAAATTATTGCATAGATATCAGAATACTTCATACACATCTTTACATATCTTTTTGATAAATTCAATTATATCTCATAAAAAATACAATTCTCTTCAAAATGTTATGCAAGGCAACCTTTCTTTCCTAAAACCAAAATTAGAATAGTTTAAAAATCTTTCATGGACCATCTTTGTGGAATGATCTGCCAAATCTATTCGTGTTTCACCTAATAATCATTCCTATACGTGCAAAATTAAAGAATATTTGTTAAATGTGACTGAACAATTATGGTTCTTACATTGTATGCTAGACCAAGTATTGTGAAATGTATTTTATTGTTTATTTGTAATTATTTTAACTTGCGATGGTCTAAGGTATTAATTACTAACTGTGTAACCTTTTTGAAATTAAGATTATTATTATGTCGCCCCAGACGTAGTCGGGAAGACATATTGTTCTTTGCCCGTTTCTTTATTATTCATTATTGTTTCTTTCTTCCACCTATTTTTGTCCGGTGATTTTCTCTGAGATGCTTCAACAGAACTCATTGATACTTGTCACAAAGTTGGACCACTATGAGAAGATGTGCATGCACCACTTAAAATTTTCAAAATGGCACCGGTTGCCATGGAAATGGCAAAAAAAGGCGGGAAAATCAAAGTGCTCAGAATTGAATGAAAATTTACAGAAAGGTTGCTTAGGACATAGGGGAAAGGTTTCCCATGTCCAAGACTTCAATATGGCACCGGTTGCCATGGAAATGGCAAAAAAGGCGGGAAAATCAAAGTGCTCAGATTTGGATGAAAATTAACAGAAAGGTTGCTTAGGACATGGGGGAAAGGTTTCCAATGTCCAAGACTTCAATATGGCACAGGTTGCCATGGCAACGGCAAAAAAGGCAGGAAGATCAAAGTGCTCAGAATTGGATGAAAATTTACAGAAAGATTGCTTAGGACATGGGCGAAAGGTTTCTGATGTCCAAGACTTAAAAATGGCACCGATTGCCATGGAAACGGCAAAAAGGCGGGAAAATCAAAGTGCTAAGAATTGAACGAAAATTTACAGAAAGGTTGCTTAGGACATGGGGGAAAGGTTTCCGATGTCAAAGCATAGGTAGATTTTGACGCTGCGAACAAGATGGGAGCATCGAATTGGCTGCCAGGGGCGACATCAGCTATTGCTTGCAATTGCAAATCTAGTTATTATTATTATGTCGCCCTAGACGTAGTCGGGACGACATATTGTTTTTGGTCCGTTTCTTTGTTATTATTATTGTTTCTTTCTTTCTTCCACCTATTTCTGTCCGGCTTAGTTCTCAGAGATGCCTGGACAGAATTAATTCATATTTGGTATACAGTTGGATCACCTTATGGAATTGTACCTCCACCGAAAAAATTTTTCTAAATGGCTGCCATTTTCAAGATGGCGGCCAAGTTACGTCAACATTTGAAATTTTTCGGATTTCAATTAAAATCATAAAATCTCAAAGATGCCCTGACAGAATTCATTCATACTTGGCACAAAGTTGGATCACCATTAGGAGATGTGCATGCACCAACAAAAATTTTCAAAATGGCACCGGTTGCTATGGAAATGGCAAAAAAGGCGGGAAAATCAAAGTGCTCAGAATTGAATGAAAATTTACAGAAAGGTTGCTTAGGACATGGGCGAAAGGTTCCCGTAGTCCAAGACTTCAATATGGCACCGGTTGCAATGGAAACGGCAAAAAAGGCTGGAAAATCAAAGTGTTCAAAATTGGATGAACATTTACAGAAAGGTTGCTTAGAACATGGGGGAAAGGTTTCCGATGTCCAAGACTTCAATATGGTACTGGTTGCCATGGAAATGGCAACAAAGGCGGGAAAATCAAAGTGCTCAGAATTGAATGAAAATTTACAGAAAGGCTGCTTAGGACATGGGTGGAAAGGTTTCCGATGTCCAAGACTTCAATATGGTACCGGTTGCAATGGAAACGACAAAAACGGCTGGAAAATCAAAATACTCAAATTGGATGAAAATTAAGAGGAAGGTTGCTAAGAACATGGGGAAAACGTTTCCGGTGTCCAAAACTTCAAAATGACATCCGTTGCCATGGAAACAGGAAAAAAGGCGGGAAAATTGAAAGTGCTCAGAGTTGAATGAAACTCTACAGACAGGTTGCGAACGATGAGTGGAAGTGATTTGTAGCCTGGATTTCTGACATATGAAAAAAAAATTCATCTTTGTCCGATTTCATTGAAAATTTATTTCTAGGTAGATTGTGATGATGCGAATAAAGATGGAATCATCCACTTGGTCGTCTGGGGCGACATCAGCTATTACTTGCAATTGCAAATCTAGTTATCATTATTATTATTATTAGCGAGTTTCCGTCTTCTGATCTTTTAAATAAAAATAGATAACAAGAAATACATTTTTTGTCTCTACAATGGTTTAAAATTTTAATCACATACCAAAATCTGCCATGGAACTACTCAGGAAAATAACACAATAGACAAACGTAAACAACGAACTCGGAACAGTCTGAATTTTTACCGGCACCAGCCAAGGCCAGTGGAAGGGTAAAACAGTATAATGGGCAACAAACCTCCCCTTTCCCTCCCTTCCCCTAAAGTATAATAAACATACCAATGCAGGTGGACTACCAACCCCATGACACAATCGTGAAAGGAAAAGATTGGGACAAAACGTAATTTGAAAGATGGTTTAAGGGGTGTTTATGTACGTATTTGAACAGGACTCAAAACATCTTTAATCTTGAAATGTCATATCACATAATATAATTTGCAATCTGGTATATGATTGTTACAAGAGGATTCACAGATCCAGTTTCGGTTTTGTTACGGATTTAAGTTTTTCAGCAATTTTATAAGCTCCTAAACTAAGCTAATTTTAAAATATTTATGTTTCCACAGTTATTTCTACAATGGAATTCACCATCCTGCTTTTCCCGATTGGTGTCGCTGCTGCACTATCAGGTAACTCGCGGGAAAAGTTGTATTTCACGCATGTTCAAAAATTGTTTATTGTGCGTGTATTTTCCCGGTATCACGACGTCACAGAACAAAACCCGATAGTGCAGTGGTGACACCACACGGGACAAAATATCAAAGGTGAATTCCATTCCTTTGTATCTATGTAGCTGTACCTTCTATCCGTTTTTTTCCAGTGACAGTAATTACTTGCATTGCAATGATTTGATAATTGCTGTTATGTCTTGATAATGAAAAGATAATGTTTTGTCCAAATTAAATGGCGCAAAACTTGTTCATGTTGTTACCGTTTTCGGTCAGCCGTTCATTGAGCTGTGTATTGTATATACAAGGCTTCCTGTAAAAGCTCTTCTGAGTAAGAGTTGTGATTATGAAAATATACAGGAATATATAAGTTATATATACCAGAGAATATTTTTTATACTCCGATAATGACAGAAAAAAATGATTAAAAAGTATGAAAAGATAAATGATTGAAATGTTCGTTCGTGAAGAATGTTTTGGCAGAAAAACATCTAAACAGATATTGAAACGATTAAAACATGCGCAAGTTAATAGGTTTAATAGATGCATCACAAATTAATAACTGATCATTCGCCCTAAACAATGGACACTACAAGTGAGAAACTCTGGCCAAAAAGAGCTTTTAGGTATTAGCAAAGAACATTGTTGAAGGCACTTGCGACTTCAAGAAGAATAATAAAAATTCTCTAATGATATGTCAAGTTTAAACCGGTTTTGACCCGTTAGATAAATTTTATTTATTCAACGTATGTTGAATAAAGCCCCGTGCTATTTCCCGCTAAATCTATTCGGAATACAATTCTCGGTGTTTATTATTGATCATTCGAGAAAAAGATTACACCACTTTATCCCGATTATTGTCCCCCGCCGCACCGCGACGGTGGGACATAGTAATGGTCTGCGTCCGTGTGTCCGTCCGTCCGTCCGTCCGTCCGTCACACTTTCTTGTGGACGCAACTCCTCGGAAACCGTGTATTGGATTATGTTCAAATTTTGTAGGATTGTTAGTCAATATATGTACTAGATCATATCGCACCGCCATTTTGATTCGTCAATTTTTGTAGGAGTTATGGGACTTTGACCATTTTTAGCAATACTATACAACTGGAGATCTTGTGGACACAACTCCTCGGAAACCGTGTATTGGATTTTGTTCAAATTTTGTAGGATTGTTAGTCAATATATGTACTAGATCATATTGCACGGCCATTTTGATTCGTCAGTTTTTATAGGAGTTATGGGACTTTGACGATTTTTAGCAATACTATACAAATGGAGATCTTGTGGACGCAACTCCTCGGAAACCGTGAATTGGATTTTGTTCAAATTTTGTAGGATTGTTAGTCAATATATGTACTAGATCATATCGCACCGCCATATTGATTCATCAATTTTTATAGGAGTTATGGGACTTTGACGATTTTTA
>MJUU01026826.1:0-10007 GCA_002080025.1 Modiolus philippinarum
GTTGAAATCGGACAAAGTTGGAATTTTGACGTATTTCGGCGGCCATGTTGGAAACGGCATTCATTTTGAATTTTTTTGTTGATGCATTAGCATCAACTAATGGTGATCCAACTTTTTGCTAAATTTGAATGAATTCTGTCAAGGCATATTTGAGATTTTATGATTTTCATTGAAATCCGAAAAATTTCAAGTGTTGACGTAACTGGGCCGCCATCTTGGAAATGGCAGCAGATTTTCATGAAACTATAACACAGTCTTTGTGACATAATGTAGATATGCACCTCTTACTTCAGAATTTGATTTGATTGATTTTTGAGGTTTCGCATAGCCAAACATGGACTTTGCCATTACATTACATGTACACATGGGGGTACCCATCTCTTAAACCATTGTTGTGCCATCATCTATTGTATTAACTGTGGTTTCTTTTTAAAGAACCCACGGCTTACCCTCTATTGTTTTCTACAATTTATAGTTTAAAAACGTCTAGAGGGAAATGTATATTTACTACATTTCACTGCGAACTGATTGTCAGATTAAGCGAAATAGTTTTGTTCGCATCAAGTGTTGAGATACCTTCGTTAGGCACGGACCTTATTGATTTTCGGATTTTTTTGGTGTCAGAGATTTTCTTAGTATAGACCGGGGCCAGAAATCCCAGCCCCACCCCTGAAAATCCAATGATCTGTGCTTAAATGGGTCGACGTTTAAACTAACCTCAGCAATGTATATATTGTACATGTTATAGAAGCTGGCAACATCGTAATTTACATTTTCTTCACGTACAACTAAGTTCAAAAGATATATCTGATAAATACGCGGAAATGTTTTATTTAATTTCGATCTTTTCTTCACAATATCAAGAAAAAAAAATATAATCTTTTACAAGTTCCCTCCTGTTATCAGTGTTAGTTAAAAATATATACAAAATTCTGCATCAAACTGTGGTGAAAAGCACAGTCATAGATGACGGGCTTACCAGCTAGGCTTGGATCATCTATTTCTTCAAGAATATATGCATTTGGTAGAAGGAAAACTAAATGAAATATCCGGTTTGTACGCTTTTTTCATGAATTCCTATTTTTCTGTACCACTTAGCTGCTTAGTCAGAAAGACGGCCTTTGACAAAGCAAAACCTTGAGATATCATTAATAGGAGTAATAACATGCGATCCCAAGCTCTCTGAAAGCCCGGAGCCCATGTATGAACAGCACAGAATCCTATGAATAGTGTTGGAGCCCGTTTTAGAGACCAGGGCTTTTGTATTAGAGCCCGGATCGAAAAAAAAATGAAAATCTAGGAATAATCTTATTATGGTCTTATCTTAGAGTTTTATGTATGATCTGTACTCATGACACATAAATTGCCGAAATGTTAAGAATTGCTGAATGTAACCAAATGAGACATTGAGACATTGATTGATTGATTAGTTAGAGTTTAACGTCCAATGAGCAATATTTCAGGACGAGAACACGTTAATCAATTAAAAAAAATTGTAAGTAAAAGAAGAAAGAAATAAAGGAGGAAGGGACAACCAGGGCAACGACATTTAATTGCCACTGGAAAAGGGAGAATGGGTCCAAATGAAAGAAGCGAAATGTTATGAAAACGTCAAAACATTTACAAGGTCTTATTTTACAGTTCTTCAACTTATTTTAAAATTCACTAAATTAGAATTAGAGGTACGTGGATATTAAACTGTCATTAATTTGTCAAGTCGTGACAATGTACCCTGAATGTGACTTTTTAATAATTTAATAAACACACTAAAAAAAAACTCTACTTTTTTTTGTTTAATTTGAAAAGAAACTCACTAGTGCCAGGGGAACATGCTCCTTTGACCCCCGCTGGACCCGCCACTGTTTAAAAATTTTTGATGAATTCTTTTCATCTGAGTCCATTGAAAAAGTTTTCGTATGATGGAACTTTATCAATAAGTAATATAATGGACGTTTAAAGTGAATAGTCAATTCATGTTTCTTTCCTCTTTTAGTTTTTTAATTTATTTCCAATAGGAAAAATGACTCGATTCAACAAATATCACCAAAAATTACCCTCTTCTTTCCCCTGCAATTCCCTAGTGCAAATATTACCCTGAGGTTAAAAATATTGAATGTGTTTTGGCAGCAGGTATTTCATTATTCAGACAAAACTTACGTTTTCTCTTTTCTCTGTTCTTCTTTGATAAGGTTTAGAGGTTCAACACTATTCACCGACATTTTTTCACTGAATTTAATGCCCTTTCGATTCACTTTGAAAATACATATACCACAATTGAAGTTTATCTGAGTATTAGATATCGGTAAAAATCAGACTTTTAGAACAACTTCATCCATATAATTCATCTTTGATACTAACTGAATTTTCCTTCATAAAGACATATATAGTGCGAAGATAACAATGCAGTAATAAGATAGGCGATACTCTTTTTAATCTCTTGATTACATAAATGTCTCAACAATGGTTTAAGTAAGAGAAACAATGACCAAGTGTAAATTTTGCCTCCGGCTCGTGGATTCTTTTTTCGCCTCCGGCTCGTGGATTCTTTTTTCATGAATTCACACTTGGCCATCGTATCTCCTTTACTTACCCGCTACTCCTCCTGAACCACTGAATTGATTTTCATGAAACTTTAACACAATCTTTGTGACATAATGTAGATGTACACCTCCTATTTCAGAATTTGATTTGATTGATTTTTGGGGTTTCCCATAGCCAAACATGGACTTTGCCATTACATTACATGTACATATGGGGGTACCCATCTCTTATCCGCTACTCCTCCCGAACCACTGAATAGATTTTCATTAAACTTTAACACAGTCTTTGTGACATAATGTAGATGTGCACCTCCTATTTCAGAATTTCATTTGATTGATTTTTGGGGTTTCCCATAGCCAAACATGGACTATAAATCAAGCATGGACTTTGCCATTACATTACATGTACACATGGGGGTACCCATCTCTTATCCGGTACTCCTCCTGAACCACTGACTAGATTTTCATGAAACTTTTACACAGTCTTTGTGACATAATGTAGATGTGCACTTCCTATTTCAGAATTTGATTTGATTGATTTTTGGGGTTTTCCATAGCGAAACATGAACTTTGCCATTGCATTACATGTACACATGGGGGTACCAATCTCCCATCCGCTACTCCTCCTGAACCACTGAATAGATTATCATGAAACTTTAACACGGTCTTTGTGACACAATGTAGATTTGTACCTCCTATTTCAAAATTTTATTTGATTGATATTTTTGGTTTCCCATAGCCAAACATAGACTTTGCCATTACATTACATGTACAAATGGGAGTACCTATCTCTTATCCACTACTTCTCCTGAACCAATGAATATATTTTCATGAAATTTTAACACAGTCTTTGTGAATTAATGTAGATGTGCACCTCCTACTTCAGAATTTGATTAGTTGATTTTTGGGGTTTCCCATAGCGAAACATGGACTTTAATGCAAACATGGACTTGGCCATTACATTACATGTAAACATGGGGGTACCCATCTCTTATCCGCTACTCCTCCTGAACGACTGAATAGATTTTTATGAAACTTTAACACAGTCTGTGTGACATAAATCAGATTTGCACCTCCTATTTCAGAATTTGATTTGATTTATTTTTGGGGTTTCCCATAGCCAAACATGGACTTTGCCATTACATTACATGTACACATGGGTGTACCCATCTCTTATCCGCTACTCCTCCTGAACCACTGAATAGATTTTTATGAAGTTTTAACACAGTCTTTGAGACATAATGTAGATATTCACCTCTTATTTCAGAATTTCATTTGATTGATTTTTGGGGTTTCCGATAGCCAAACATGGACTTTAAATGCAAACATGGACTTTGTCATTGCATTACATGTACACATGGGGGTACCCATTCCTTTATCCGCTACTCTTCCTGAACGACTGAATAGATTATCATAAAACTTTAACACAGTCGTTGTGACATAATATAGATGTGCACCTCCTATTTCAGAATTTGATTTGATTGATTTTTTTGGTTTTCCCATAGCCAAACATGTACTTTGCCATAACATTTCATGTACACATGGGGTACCCATCTCTTATCCGCTACTCCTCCTGAAGCACTGAATAGATTTTCATCAAACTTTAACAAAATTTTTGTGACATAATGTAGATGTGCACCTCCTATTTCAGAATTTCGTTTGATTGATTTTGGGGTTTCTCATAGCAAAACATGGACTATAATGCGAACATGGACTTTGCCATTTCATTACATGTACACATGGGGGTATCCATCTCTTATTCGCTACTACTCCACTGAATAGATTTTCATAAAACTTTAACACAGTTTTTGTGACATAATGTAGATGTGCACCTCCTATGTCAGAATTTGATTTGATTGAATTTTTGGGTTTCCGGTTGCCAAACATGGACTTTGCCAATACATTACATGTACACATGGGGGACCCATCTCTTATCCGCTACTCCTCCTGAACCACTGAATAAATTTTCAATTAACTTGAACACAGTCTTTGTAACAGAATATGGATGTGCACCTCCTATTTCAGAATTTGATTTAATTGATTTTTGGGTTTCCAATAGCAAAACATGACAGTACATTACAAGTGGGTACCCAGCTCTTATCCTCTACTTCTCTTGAACCACTGAATAGTTTTTCATGAAACTTTGACATGGTCTTTGTGACATAATGTAGATTTGCACCTTCCAATTCAGAATTTGATTTGATTGATTATCAAATGGTGGAGCGGGGGTATATATCAGTGAGCTTTGCTCACAGTTTTTCTAATTTAATATTATACCGGTGTCGGCAATTCTAACACTTCATTTAATTTAACCATAAATATACAAGGAATGACTTTTTTTCTCTATTTTATATTATACCGGTGTCTGCAATGCTAAAACTTCATATAATTTAACCATTAATATAAAAGAAAGGCCACTTTTTCTCCTTTTTACACATGTTATACATGTATTATAGCTGTGTTTGCAATTCTAAAACTTCATATAATTTTTACCTGAAAAATAAAAGAAAGGGCAGTTTTCTGTAATTCATATTATACCAGTGTCCGCAATACTAAAACTTCATATAATTTAACCTTAGATATAAGAAAAAGGGCACGTTTTCTCTATTTTATTTTATTACGATGTTGGCAATACTAAAACATAATATAATTTAGCCATAAATATAAAAGAAAGGACACCTTTTTCTCTATTTTATATTATACCGGTGGCCGCAATACAAAAACTTCATATAATTTAACCATAGATATAAAAGAAAGGACATTTTATCTTTATTTAATATTTAATATTATACCAAAGGAAGTGAGAACCGAACCGTCAATCAAAAGAACGAATTATGAATTGACAATGGCAAAATCAGACACACTAAGAAACAAGGACACCACTTGAGTACGGGACAAAAAAGAAAAATGAAGACACAAATACAGATGAACAACACGGACCCAATAAAAACATGGGTGAGATCAGGTGTACCAGTAGAGTAACCATCTCCTGCTTCTTATAAGACACCCGCCGTGTTGAACATGTCAACTGCGGTAGTAAAATCGAATCCGATAGAGGAAAAACAAACTTTAGTTGTAGAGAGAAAGATCTGTTGTCATCTGGGAAACAGATATCCCATAGCGATCCACAAGATCGTGATGTCGACTGTAAAACTTCTGTAGTGGTGACTTTAAGTTTTTTGTAAAGCACTCTTGCTTAAGTAGTCTATTTGTAAGCAACTGAGCTCTATCAAGGAAGTCACTGTAACGACCACAAGCCCTTGAGTAGGGAATGAATTGTGAGATGTCAACTCCATATGCTGGTGCTTTTGGAATATTGCTACAAAGAAAAGGGAAGTTGACTATTGGAAAAGTAAAGTCATCTAGTATAAGCAAAACTTCATATCATTCAACCATAAATATAAAAGGAAGAGCACTTTTTGTCTACTTTATATTATACCTGTGTCCGCAGTCTAAAACTTCATATAATTTAACCATAAATATAAAAGAAGGGACACTTTTTCTCTACTTTATATAAAAGAGGTGTTGGCAATTCTAAAATTTCATATAATTTAACCATAATTATAACAGAAACGACAATTTTGCTCTATTATATATTATACTGGTGTCCGCAATACTCAAACTTCATATAATTAAACCATAAATATAAAAGAAAGGACACTTTTTCTCCATTTTTATGTTATACTGGTGTCTGCAATATTAAAACTTTATATAATTAAACCATAAATATAAAAGAAGGGGTAATTTTTCTCCATTTTATATTTTACCGGTGTTCGCAATACTAAAACTTCATATAATTTAACTATAAATATAAAAGAAAGGGCATCTTTCTCTATTTTTATATTATACCGGTGTCCACAATACTAATACTTCATATAATTTAATCGTAGATATAATAAGTTCATCTGATTCGACTTTTATTGTTCTACTATATTCAACATCCGGATATTGCTGCATTGTTAAAATTTAATGTTTTAAGTTTATTAAATAACGATTTGAGTTCTAAAAACACATGCTTTTGTGAAAAAAAATTAAGTGATGATATTTGTCTTTTGTTATTGTAAAATCGACGGTTGTAATATGGGTATATTTCGAGTTAAAAAATAGAAATAAAACAACCGTGATGGGTAGAAAACTGGAAAACCTATCTATAAATTTAAATGAAAAGAGTAAACGCACGCTACACGATACACGTAATGAACGTTACACGCAATGAACGTTACACAATGAACACACACGATTTACACGAAGAACGCAAATGGTCTACACGATGAACGTACACGATTCACACGATGAGCGCTTATTTGAGAACATTGAACGTTTCCATCGCTGTACCTGTTCTGCGGTGTTTGTTCCATCTTCCTAGATCATCCTGCTTAACGTCTTAACCTTGGTCTGCGTCTCTTTCTTCTACAGTGCACATCCCATACTTACCTTTCCACTCTCAGCGTCTATCGCTTTGATTATTTCCCAGGTCGCTCTACCTCATTTTCGGTCCGCGTCTCCATTCCATGTACCTTCTTTCTCAACTCTCTATCTCTGCATTTGGGACCCTGTTATCGGACGTGCTTGTCCAACTTTCCTGATTTTCAAAGTTTTTTTTCTTTCTCGGTAGAAAGGACCCTCCATGCCAAGATGCCTTTCAAGCGAAGTTTCTCACTTCGGAAAATATTCAAGCACCCCTCAGATCACCTTTTTTCGGTTGATCTGGCGATGAAACGATCTGTTTTCATCCAAGGTTCCACGATTTGGCTCTCCTGTAGGATTTCTCCCTGAAAATTGCAGATTGGACAGAATTGTCATTATGACACTACTTATTTCAGGTCAAATCATTACATCTGAATCATTCTGTATTTTAGGATCTTTAGGGGTAAAACTAAGATTTTATTGTCGCAAACTACCGTATAACTCTATTTGCGACAGTAACATCTACGATTAACCCCCTCCCCCCGATCCTAAAATACAGTATGATTATCTCTTAATTGATGAACCAGACAGTTCAAAAAATGAACGGGACTAACGGATCCTTTTGCCTAAGTCGTTCTTGGCTGCGTTACCATGTACATTATCACTTTAATGTTAAATTTCAGTGATTTTGTTAGAGGTCAATAAATGGAATTAACAAAAGCTATTTGACATACGAGGTTTTTATTTACATACTTAACCAGTCATTGCAAGTCAATTCTCTAACTCGCGCACAATAACACAGTTGCAAGATTTAAACATATAGAAATCGCAATTAAGCACATGTAAGGGTTACTGACTTAAGAATTTGTACCTATGTTCTATTCCGTATTATGTTGTATTCTGTATTTCGTAGATTACAAATGCCTAAACACAGTTGGATTAATTACTTGCCCTGTTATAAAACACACGAAAGGTATGCTATTATATCTTCTTTTAATGTTTTGTCTTTAATTTTTGTGTACATATAATGCATAAACTAAGATATCCTCATAAAAACTAACTAAATTGAATGCTTAAACCTGATTTCTATATCACTGGAGTGTTAGTTTTATTGGATAGTTTTAGAATTATATAATGATTACACAAGATATTTAACCAGGAGAGAAATCAGAAAATTGTCTTGTTCTCGATGAGTATTTCTGTAAGACACATTGTTAGTTTGCATAAATAAAATCACATCTTCTAGGAAATATGATACATCATTCAAAATTTATGTATCTTTTATCAAAATTTCATACGAGTCAAATTTTCGAAAAAAGAATCGAACAAAAATGTAATACTTTTGCCATTGGTATTCTTATTTGAGAAGTAATGCGTCATTGTATATGTATAGAATTCGTCAGGATAAAGGTTATTGTGATTGAAAGCAAGATTGGTTCTGTCCAAACTGTGCATTGATGAAAAACAAATACATTTATTGTGAATTAGGAAGTACCACATTAAGATATTTACTAACAATTTTATTCCTGATGCTGACCCGAAAACCGATTATATTTGGAACCTTACTATATCTAAATTTTTGTAAATTTTGTTGAACACTAAGGAGTATCTCCCTCATGCGAAGTTCTGTCCTTGGCTGATTTTGGCTTTACATTTAGATCATATTGGCTATTTGTTCTCTATCAGTTTTTTTTTTACATTTTTGAGTTTTTGGCCTTCCAAACATTTAGATTTCATCTGCACTGCAGGGACATTAATTGTCGAAACGCGAGTATGCAGAAAGTAGATTCACAGTAACTTTGGTATTAAGTTATTCGTAATCCATGATTACACAAACAAATGTGTAAGTGTTTAGACAGTTAAGGGTTAAATAACGTACCAACGTACCAAGGGAAACTTTAAAATAAAATGTTTCAGGCCGTATGGCGCCAAGTAAATGTCACTTTTTTGAGTTTTTCTGTTAAATTTTGTGGTTGAATACAGAAATATTTGAGTTTGGATAATTGTAATAAGAACATATCTTGCTATTTCAATTGAGATTCTTTAATAATGTTTGTTCCAAAAACGACCAAAGTATGCACTTCTATAATAGATATAGGTAAAGTATCAACAAGCTTAATTTTAAGGAAATTCAAATTAATTTGAATTCTGAAGAGAGCCAATTTGACAATAATTTGAATTCTGCAGATATCAAATTTACAACTTATGTTTCTTCAGAATGAACAACAATCAAACATATGGAAATCAAAACAACATAATGCAGATAGACACGTGACCTAAAAATATGATACAAATGTACTATAGGTGAGGCCCAATAAGTCAGGGGCTCTATATAAGGAAGATATTCATAAATCTTTTCAAGTTATTGTACTTTTCAAATAGTCAGTTCCAATATCAGCACCGTATCCGTTAACTAAGCTATTTTTGCCTCAGGGGACTTCCGTTCCATCAGCAATGAAATGAACCCAATTATTAGTAAACGATATGCTTAAGTTGAAGAGGAATTTATCACATATTTACTAAAATGGTGAAAATTTCTTGTTTATAGATAAACCCAAAGAAGAGAGAATTACTTTTAAAACGAAAGATTCATTGTCCACATATAGTGGACGGAATTCAGGTAATATAATATTAATTCTGTTCGGTAATGTTGGCATTACCCCTATTTAAGGGAAATAAGAATAAACATTTTTTAGCTCACTTGGCTGTGCCAGGGTGAAATTTTGCCATCACTTGGCGTCCATCGTCCGTCCGTCGTAAACTGTTCATTCAAAGATCTTGTCTGAAACCACTGAGCCAATTAGAACCAAACTTGGGTACAATAGTCTTTGGGTAACCCCTTCTAAAAAGATATCCGGCATATCCGTACCTAATCCAAGATGACCGCCAGCGGGGAACATAGTTTTAACATTGGACCCTATGGAAAAGACATTCAAAGATCTTCTTCTCAGAAACTACCGGTCCAATTATAACCAAACTAAGTCACAATGGTCCTTATATGGTCCCATCCAAAAAAGGTATCCGGCAAGTCCGTACCTAATCCAAGATGACCGCCAGCGG
>MJUU01026826.1:11745-24427 GCA_002080025.1 Modiolus philippinarum
CATAAAGTTCATAACTAGATGTAAAATCAACATTTCTTTTCATTGGACTTTTATATCTTAGCCTTACATCATGTCTTGAAAATTTATCATCAGGAGTCCTAGTTACTCTGGGTGACCTGTCTAGTGTTTCTGACAATGTAAGATAATGTTTATCTGAAGGTGACCTTTTAGTTTTTTGTGGACTATAAGGGAAAGATTCAAATTCAAGACTATTTTTATTTTTTTCAAAAGTGTAATCTTCAAAAATTTTACTTGTTCCTGTATGCTGGCTTACATCCATTTCTTCCTTAGGTATATAATATGCCATTTTAACAACAGGCAATTTCTAATAGTCACGGCACCAAAAATGTAGCCGGACTGACCTAACAATCAACCCGAGCGAGATTTGAACACTCGGCTTTCTTGTTAGTCAGTGGCACAACCCAGGAACGATACAAAACAGCCTGAACACCAACTTGTCACTCTTTGGGGACAAGGGTGAAACACAACACAACACTCAACAATAAATAAAACCAAGCTCAAAGCTTAAACAATGTAAGCCAGCATGTTGGAATCTGGATGTGAAATAAATAAGATTTAATGATATGACATTTATTTGGTACCAAAATAAATTAACAATGAATGACAATGGTCATGATAATGAAATGACAAAAATACTAGAAAAATCATCTAGCTCAACATGAAAAATATGTATGGCAAAAATGAATAAGGGAGATGTAACATCTTATTTAAATCCTAGACAATTTAGAATGTTAGAAATATTCATTGCCAAAAATGATCTACCCATTTTAGAGTTCTAGTTTTTAACCCCATGTTTAACCAAAGAGAAAGAAGTGGACCAGACGACTATATAATTAGTAAGTCAACAGCTTGGCTGTTGTGAATAATATATAATCATTTACCTTCATGAAAGGTATGAATCTGGACAAGGTTAAATGTTATTCAATTAATTTCCATACCATACCAATATTAACCTCAAAATAGTAATAAGACAAACTTGATATAGGAACCATTTTATATCCCAAATAGATATATAATATTAAACTTCATTTAAGTAAATTTAAGTTCAAATTACATTCAAAACATAAAACAAACCTTTCAGTCTGTAAGCAACAGGAAATGAAAATTGATTTTGTGAAACACAGAAATTAAAGGGACATAATTTACAAGATAACTCTAATACTCCTGCCACAATTGCAATTTCTTGGTTAAATTTGAAAAAAATGGGGTGAACTCTTTCTTTGGCGAATAATTCTTGTGTAAACCGTATTGTGCACAATTCTTGTTGACGTCAGGGTACTGTGACGTCACAATGTCACAGATAACGAATTATAGGATCATTCAACTGATATAAAACAACAGGAAATTAATGCCGCAACATCGTAAGTATCTTTCGCTTCACTGACTGGGACATCATTCGAGAAGGTAAACTCGTCAAACACACAGAAGTTTGTCATTCGGCATGGCGCCTTTCTTGTCACTGAATACACCCTACGTAATTCAATATTGTATACTGGGGTTTGCAGTAACGGGGTATGCGTCTCTTTGTTTACATTTAAAATCGGCGACAGTTTTTCAGAATGGGCAAACTATCGCAAAGGAGTCGATTTCGATTGGATCAATGGCCTGCATGATGTTTTTAATTGTAGTATCAAGGTATGAATTTTTCAGAAATACCATGAAGAATTATGGGGAAACATGTTTGCTTTTTAAATGACGAACAATTTCAAATTGTTTACTGTTTGCAATCACAAATAATTTCATTCATGAGTTGACTTTAAATTCAGATTAATGCGCGTCGCTTCGGTTCGGGCATGTCATCTGACGAACTGACCCAATAAATTTTTGATATGGTCCAGTACGTCAATAAGGACTTTATCGGTCAGTACACATCAAAGGAAAGAAGTATAAATTACCGATAAATATGAATTACACGGTTTGCTTGACATATAAGATTTTTTATTTGTTAATCAAAGAAACCATTCTAAATTTAACTGAATATTCTTTATATGCTAAACTCCTCACGGGAAGGGATCTTGGTGGAAGCTGTATACTGAGGGTACATAACTTTATTTGCCATTTGGTAATTGGTTTAGTTAAGATGAAAAGACGCTATCAGAAATCAATGTTAATACCAAAAGAAGGCTATACGTAATGACTTGACAACAATACCGTAATTATAACCCTTATGAATTAGACGATTTAAAGGTTTTATAAGTTTGTTAGGCGAGTTTAAGTATGTTTTACTCTTATGTAAAAATTACCAAATAAGGGATGTGAAATACCTGTTTACAGGTTGCATTGTATTTATGAACTAAATCTTTATATCGATGATATTTTAACTAGTTTATGATAACGAAAAACGCTGATGTAATAGTTTTTCAGTTATGAAAAGATTCCGTTCATTAAAATCGCAAACGTTATTACACACTCCAGCAAATCGAACAAATTGAGATATGTAAACACCATAATTATGACGGCGCCAATGGAACATCACCATCCAGGACTATGGGAAAAGAAAAATTATCTTATAAGCTATAAGCTATAAGCTAGCTTACATTGTAGGAATGTTTATTTCTTTACATATTATTTTTACCGACATAATTTTTTTGTGTTTTATAGATATTTGAAACGTTTTCAAAATGCTAGCTGATTCTTACAGCATATCAAAAGATTTGAAATATTTCGCGAAAACATAATTACGTCGAAAAAAAACGTATATTTCAACTTAAATGTCAAGAGATGTTTGCATTGATTGGACAAGATGTAAAAATATCAACACCCAAACCGACGGATGCAAAGGACATTTTCCCATGGGTTGACCGGTACGCAATTATTCGAGCGGGACTACGATCCAACATCTGAGGATAAAAAATTAACCCAATACACCACAGTCTAGAAATATCGTGAAGTGTTTAAGATGAATCTCCAGTACGTAAGGCCAAAGTTGTGTTTTTCTGTGTTTTTGCCGGTTTTGCGCCGAAAACAAACACAAAATAAATTGTTTCGTTTCGCTCAAAAATTTTAGAGTCCTATCAACCGCAAGTAATTGTATATCTGGCAAATAGTTTCGTTCCCCTACAAATGATTCCCCCGAAGAAAAAAAACGCTGTTGTTTACTGGAACTAGAAAACTAATCCTCATTATGATCACCAAGCGTTCTCAAAACCTATTTCAATCATGGAAGTATCAAATGAAATTGTGTGTGTCTCACTATCGAAAGATAAAACCGAAATTCTAAGCACATATGCCTTTGAAATATCTGGCCGAGAAACGTTCTCGCAAATTTTAGAAAGCTTATTTTGCAAGCGTTAAGGATAAACTGAACACAAGATTCAAAGACACAATAACTATATCAGATAAAACCCTCATCAAATGTTTCTTGTCCCAAAGCAAAGGTGGCGATAAAATTGAAGTGTCGTTGGGTTAAAAGGCTATGGACAGTGTAAAAAAATTTGGATCTTTCGTTTCATATGAATTATCGGATAGATTTATTGAAACTACTGACAAGTCTAAAAATGCTTTTGATGAACAGTAAAGTTCCTCTCATGTACCCTAAGAAATTTGGTGCAAATCCAGATGAGTGCAAACGTGGTGATTATAGACTCCGAAATGACTTCATTGATATTTAAGTTAAACATGAGATGGGTTTTGTTGATGGGTTACAAGACACTGTTGGTAAAACAATTGTGGATAGAACTTGTAGTTTATTGTATTATATTAGTAATATGCTATATTGCCCCTCTCCCCCACCGACTATTTTTTTCGTTCCTCAAAAAATAGTCGGTAGTGGAGAGGGGCAATATAGCATATTACTATTGTGTTAAAAAAAAAACAGCCGGAAGTTGAAAATAGTTGCACAGAAAAAGTGAAAAAAAAAAGTTACCCAGGAGTACACCGAATGGAAAATTCTCTTGCGGGTCTAACACAGTAAAAAAAAAAAACAGCCGGGAGTACACCGAATGGAAAAAGTTATTTTGGAAAAGTGAGAAAAAAAATTCCGGTAGGTCAGCGAAGAAAAGAATTTCTAAAACACAAATGAAAAAATATCCGCGAGTTCATCACATTAATTCTTGTTCCTGGTGTGTGTATCTCTATTGATTACAATATGCTATTCAATAGGACAGTTTTAAATAAACTAAATCGATCATTGGAAATATTTACCTGGTTGTCAAGAGAATGTTTACACGTTACCTAGATGATGTTGTGCACTACTTTGGAGCTTGAAAAAGAAAAAGAAAATTCATCTAAATTGTTGGATTATTTAAGAAAAGCAGAATTAGTGTATTTCAGGGATGTGGTCAACGAAACAGTCTGTTATTATTACTGAACGTTTAAACTATTATAAACAAATGACATTAGCTCAACGAAATGAATCATAATAAGACATCTATTGATCAACGGACTTGCATGTCCGCCTAACAAAAGCTTGATTGGAATATTGATCAGACTGTTACTAGATCTATTACATAGCGACTATATACGAACATTATGTAGCGGACTTGCATGTCCGCCTAACAAAAGATAATGTGTAAACTATTTATTGGAATATTGATCAGACTGTTACTATACGAACATTATGTAGCGGACTTGCATGTCCGCCTAACAAAAGATAACTTTTTAAGAGATTTGCTTCGTGTTGACTAATAAATAAGTTAACAACCGAAACATATTAGTTGTTTTGAATACCGTGATTATTATGTCAAATGAAAATTTTGTTTAAACTTTAATTCTAAAAAAATACCCTTAAAAATGAAGCAACCAACAGCCCCAGATTTACCATTATATCCAGAATTACCAAAAGAAGATGGACAGAATTATAGATTACAAAAAATATCAGAAATAGAGAAAACATTGAAAAATGAGAAAGATATTCGTAAATCATTATACAAGAAATATAAACGAGGAGTTAACGTAACGGATGGCGTAGACACGACTTTAATTTCAGTTTCTGCTATTTTAGCTGGTGTTGGAATAGCTTTTCCTATATTTTTACCAATGCAAATTGCAGCTGTCGCGTGTGGAGGTTTAGGTGCTTGTGTTAAACTTGTTAGACGTAAACTTACAACAAAATCAAAAAAAACATTATGAAATTAAAACAATGGCAGAATGTAAACTAAACAGTATAAAAGATTTAATTTCAAAATCTTTGACTGATGGACAGATAAATGAAAATGAAATTAAATTGATTTCAGATGAATTAGAAAAATATAATGAAATGAAAAAAAAATATACGTACAAAACAAACACAAACAAGAATGAATGACAGTGAAAGAAAAAAATTGATTGAAGAAACAGAAGCAAGAGTAAGAAATGAAATTAAAAAAAAATGGAAAATTTATAATTTTCTTCAATAAAATTACTATAGTAAATGATCCTCCTCCAAAATATGAATAAAAATTTTATAATTAAAAATGGCTGAAGGAGGTTTTGAAATGGATACTTTTAATAAACAGGATGATTATTAAGATGATAATGAAACAGAAACTTCTTTTCAAAATGATATGAAAGAGTTTCGCCAGGATATAAATGAAAATCACGAACAATTAAAATATTTATCATCAGAACATAAACCAAAACACAGAAGTAAAATGATAAAAAAAATGGTAAAAAATTTTTACTGCGTAAATGAAGAATTAGATTTAAACAAAAATCATAGAGATTTCTTTTTATGGGTAGATGATAAGAGAAGACCTATGTTATATGTAAGAGATGGTTATGGTAAAGAAATTCCATTAACACATTACCAAACAGGAGTATTAGAATTTTATAAATTTAGCACCCTTAAACATTATTACGGTGTTAATTTCATTAGAAATGTTTTAGGTGTTGACCATTATAATATAACTAATCAACATATTACTGGTGTTGAAAATAAATTACAAAGACTAAATAAAGAAAATATTTCTTCAAAAAACGTAACTTCCCAACAAGAGGCGGAAGAACTATTAGAAACAGCAAGTAATGCGACAACATCTGTAAAAGAAATATTAACATCATTTGATAAAGACACACAAACAAAAGTAGATATGAGAGAAAGGAATGGTTTAATGGAAGCATATACAACAAATGAAGAAGAGATTGCAAATCAATTATCAAAACTATATGAAAAAAATTAAAAAATAGAAGAAAAAAAGAAAGAATTAAGATTAGCTATACTAGAAAAAAATGAAGATCAAATAAATATAATAAGAAAAGAATTGATAAATTTAGAAATTGATAGAAGTGGAATATTAGAGGTAATTAATATTAATAGAGATAAACTACGTAAACAGTTAAATAGAATTAAACAGACAATACGTAAAATATTAAACGAAGACACAACATTAAGGGAACATTATTTAGAGAACAAGGAATAACAAAAGCTAGTATTTTAACTGCTTTGGGAATGATTATTGGTGTTATAATAGAAACATTTACTGGTGGAACTACATTTTCTCCTCAACCAACTCCTCCAAAAAGTGGTGGTGTACAGGATTGGATAAAAAAACAATTATCAAATTTTGGAAAACTATTAGCTAAGCTTGCAGGAAAATTAGCAGCTGCATTACCAGGAATTATCGGTGCTATTGTGTCTTGGTTATTAAATGCAACAAAAGACGTAGAAAATTGGTTTGCAAATAATTTATGGGCTTTGCTTGTTTTGGTTGTAGGTTTATTGTATGCTGCTACCAGGGAATATTTAAAAAAATAAAATTAAATTAATAAATCTTATAAATGATTAGTCCTACAATACCTAATACAACACTTCCAAATATTATTGCTTGTTTATTTTCTTTATGTTCTATATTAGATTTATCTTGAACAAAATTATCAGAAGGCTTCGGAATATCATGAACAGGTTCTGGTAGAGATTTTTTTGTTTTTGTTCCATCTAATTTATCTAAAGAATAAGAAACATGTTTATTATTTATATCATCATTAAACCCTAGTTTTTGATCTTTTGTTGCGATTACAATTTTGTTATTATAACCAACAATTGTTCCAATTTGTAATCTCATATCACTTGGAGACATATATAACCCAATACCATAAACATAATCAACCTTGCTTCTTGCGTATTTTAGTACATGTTGATAATGTGAAATCGGAGAGGGTAAATCTATGGGACTATTAATAGGATCTTGAACGTTTGCTAAGAATTGTTTTTGAGCGTCAAATCCTGTACCTATTTTTAGTATATCTACACGTGTTTTAGATTGTGCTCCTAATAAAGCCCATACAAACGTTCTAATACTTTCATTAATACGTTCAATGCCTACTTTTGAAAAACCTTCTGATTTG
This sequence comes from Modiolus philippinarum, assembly GCA_002080025.1. Classification (NCBI taxonomy): domain Eukaryota; kingdom Metazoa; phylum Mollusca; class Bivalvia; order Mytilida; family Modiolidae; genus Modiolus; species Modiolus philippinarum. The sequence goes on from MJUU01026826.1 coordinate 19,030, forward strand.
TCTAGTATAAATGTTGTCCAAGCCATATTTATATCGATTGTATGCTTAACGGAATCGTTTATATTTAATAATGGTCCATTCTGAGAATGATTCATTCTATATTCAGCACTTGGTTTATAGTATTGGGTAAAACTTCCTAAACCATGACAAGCTGTTTCTTATTTTTGTCTCCAATCTGTATGAGGTGAAATTTGAAATTCATTACATATTTTTTGATATGCTGCTTTATCATAGGAATTTTTGTAATAACAGAAAGAAGAATCAGTTGGTAAAGGTGATTTAAGTTCTTTTAAGATTCTGGCAATACAATAATATAAATGAAACATATACATTGAATTGGTAAGATTTGAAGTGTTTTGTATATGATCATTATAAGAAACACCACACCTGTACTAGCACACCAAACTGCAAAGTTTAATTGACATTGCCACCAATCAAACGTAGAATGAATCCATGTATTCCATGGTTCGTTAAAGTGTAATGGTGGGTTTTGATAATTTTGAAATAAATCGGGGAAAGTTGTTTTAAAGTTCTCTTTTTGATTTACAAATATTAATTGATTAACAAGATTTTGACAGGAGGGAAAATTTCCCAAATCTTTTTCAGAATATTTAGTATGGGGGTTATACGATGCATTAGGATTATATTTAAATTCTTTCTTCATTTTTTACCCTTAAAAATGTACCATACTGTTTCAAATATTGATAAAACAATAAACTTACTTACTTACATTGATAACAGAGAGGGAAATAAACGTATAGGTTTAAAATATATAACATAATGTGTAGGTTGGCATAATATTTCATATGTACATATAAAAAAAACTGGAGAGAGACCCATAAAACTTATTGATGGTTATTACAGTTTTAAACAAATAGCGAATGAATTTATAAAAGAAAATATTGAATTATCAGTAAATGAAACAAATGGTATTGCTTTATTAACCACTCCTGTTGAATTAAAGATAAGTAAAAGTTTAAGATATATGTTAGGATTTAGTAAAACAAAAATATTCACACCTAATGAAAAACATTATGGAAACAGACCCATAGATTTTGCTATCTATAAATCATTATATGTACATTTAGAACAAGTTAGCACTTTTTATAATTATCTTGATGGTGCTCCGAGTACATTATTAGCCGTTATTCCAATTGAGAATAAAAAGTTTGGAGAAGTTGTAACAGCGAGATTTGAGCATCCGGAATATAAACGTTTAGTAAATGATTTAATAACAGAATTGAAATTAGAAATTAGAGATGAGTATAATAAAAAGATAATTAATTATTTACCAATTAATTGTGTTTTAGAAATTATTTAAAATTTTTATAATAAAAATGAGTATATTTGGAGTTAAAAAAACACGTAGATGCATCGGAAATATTAAAAATGAGGAACGAGCTTCAAGTAATGGAAATTAATAATAATTTATTATATAACAAAATTATAAATATACCAGACAGAAACACAATATGTATATTCGCTGGGATTAATGGCCCATTAAAGTTTAATCAAATGTTTATTTTTGGTACTGGTGGTAGTGAATATGTTATGAATTATCCAGGTCAAATATTAGGTCTTAGTTTAATAAGTCTTAAAACAGGAAAAGATGGTTTAACTGTCATGGTGAGTGTTAATGATAAATTAACTTTTGATGGAATAGAATCGGATGATTCTGTTTATGAATATCACAATTACAAAAACTTTGATAAACCTTTAAATGTTAAGGCTGGAGATAGAATAAGTTTTATGAGTAAGAGTGATAGTCCTTTATGTATCAATACTCTAGTATCAGCGGTAATTGAATTATTTTTATAAACTCTATTTTTATCCCTTAAAAAATGGAGGCTTACGGAGAAAAATTAAATCCTTACAGAAAATTAAGAGAACAATTTGGTGTGAAAGGTATTCGTCAAAGTGTTAAAATACTAATAATCCTTCAACTATTGATAAAAATGAACAGTTATTAGTAAGATTTCCAAATCTAAGTAATAATGATGTTATTGTTCCCGGAACAACCAGATTATCTTTTGAATTAGAGATTGAATCTAAAGATGCAAATTCAACTGTTTACCAAAACCTTGGAAGAACAATAGTTAAAAAAAACAACAATTAGAATAAGTGGGAATGAAGTTATGTCTATTGAGGATAGTGATATTTATCATTGTTATGTTGATTTGTGGAAAACTACAACTGAACGTGAAAATATGGAATATCAGGGAATTGGTACAACAAATATGTTAAAACATAGAATTGGAGCAGGAGATAAAACGGAAAATACAGAAGACCAAGCCATAGCAAAAATATTCAAAAACAGATTTTGTATTCCACTAGATTTTGAAATATTAGAAACTCACATGCCTTTTAACCAAGGTGGTCTTGGTGATAGACTTGAATATGAACTTACATTCAACGACTACAACAAAGTTATTCATTCAACAGATGCAGATGCAAAATATAAAATCAAAAATATTTGCTTACAATTTGATATGTTTTCAACCCTGAATTAGCAAGTCAAATAAGACATCAAATTGACGGTAAAATGGTTATCTTATATGACAGAATATTTAGACACAGAAAAATAACCAAAAACAAAACTGATGCGCTAGAGAATATTAATCTAAATACCCCATCTAAAAGTATGAAAGGTATTCTGATGTTATTCGAAGATCCTGAAAGAACAAGCACTGAAACTTATTATAACCCCAATATAACAAAAGTAGAAATGACAATAGAAGGTGTTCCAAATCAATTATACAGTCAAGGAATGGAAGCAGATCAACAATGGGATGAAATAAATAGATTCTTTGCTTTTACTTCAAAAAGAGATAAAGAAATAAATAAAACTGCAAAAAAATTAAATTTATCTGATACAACATTAAAAAAATACTTAACAACTAATTATGCTTTATGGTTAGATTTGCGTTCAACAGATGATAACTCACTACACGGTTCAGGTAGAAGAATCGAAAATGCATCCGAAGGTATTACAATTCAAATAAAAAACAGCAGGAACTGATAATAAACCGATAAATGTTTTATTTATGTTATACAAGATGCACAAATTGATTTTGAAGATGGAAGATTTAAAGAAGTAAAATATTAAGTACCGGGCTCTTAATTTTTATTTTATTTATTAAGTGCGGGTTTTCCCTTTTAAAAATGGAATTACCAAAATATCCTCATTGTGCAATTATTTGTGGTCAGACCGGTTGTGGAAAAACAGAGTTTGTTCTTGATTTATTAGAAACAGAATATCGTCAAGTGTTTAATTATATCGTTATACTTTGTCCAACTATTCAATGGAACAAGGCATACAAAAATCGTGAGTGGATTGTTGATGTTAGAAAACCAAAAGCAAACAATTTAATAATTGTTAATCCTATTTGTAAAAACGGAGAAGAAAAGCTACAAGAACTATTAAGAATGTTCTTTAACAAATATGCTGGACATCCAACATTATATATTATAGATGATTGTAGTGCAACAAAAGAATTAACAAAAAAAGGGATATGCTGTCTGAACTTGCATTTTCAGGAAGACACGCAGAACAAACGGTTTGGGTAATTTCACAGAGATATAATTCTGTTTTAAAAGACTTGAGAGAACAAACAAAATGGTTATGTATGTTCTACACAAAAGATAGAAATAGTTTTTACAATTGTTTAGAAGAAAATGGTGTTATTCCTACTTTGGAAGAAAGACAAAAAATAAAGGAAGAACTTAAAAAAAAGAAACATCGTAAATTAATATTAAAGACAGACCATTTTACTGATTATTGGGTAACTGATTAAGCGAGCGAAGAGATTATTAAATTTTATTTCTTTAAAAATGAAGAGAGAAGAATTTGATAGATTGTTAAAAAAAACAAAAAGATCACAATACACAAAAATGGACCGACTTAGAAATTGATAAAATTTACAAAATCACTGATTATAAATATGTTAACACAAGTTTTGGTAAGAGTGTAATTTTATCTGTCGAAAATAATGATGAAGTTTGGTGTCCTTCTCATCTTGCTGAAAAGATAGAAAACAAAGATACTCCTTTTTATGTAAGACCACTCTGTTTAAACCATGTAAAAATAATAAAAAAAAATAAATATCATGCTTATGATTTAGTATTTCCAAATAAGAAAAAAACTAATGCTTAAAAAATGCTTAAGAAATGCTTAAGTAATGCTTAAGAAATGCTTAAGAAATTCTTTAGTTATAAAGCAAAAAAATAGCAATGAAAAGCAATGCTATTAGAAATACTAACGATTATAACAAACACTGCAGTTTTGTCATTAGTTGGTTATTTTGTATTTGGTTTTTTAAAACTCAAAAATAAAATATATAAAATGAACGTTGAAGAATTTTTAAGCGAGCAAATCATTGAAAACATAAATATTGATGACGAAAAAACGTGAAAGATTATCAGCCGTTGTTGCTGGTGGGGTAGTAAACAATATCTGGGTAAAGAATTACAATTGTCAGAAATTGATACAATGACACCAGAACAAATACGTAAATTATATTGTAAATATGAAGCAAGATTAGGGGCTAGTATGACCAAGACAATAGGAAACTCTTTTATTAATTTATATGTTATGGGTGTATCAAAATATTTCAACGTTGTTAATCCACCAAATTTAATGCAAGACTTAGGGGAAGATCCTTTTATCACGCTTTAACTAATGTATGTTGTGAACTGTATTATAGATATGGAATGTATCTTGCTCCTTTTGCTGCAATGTTAACAACAGCAAGACATATTGATTTCCAAAAAAGACGAAAATAATGACATAAAAAATGACGAGTGAAAATTCTGAACAAGAAGAAAACAAAAAAGAAAACAAAGAAGAAATAAAAGAATCTAAAAAACCTCAACAAAAAAATTCAACACGAGTAGCCGCTGGTAGGAAAGGTGTAGAAGCAAGAAAGTTAAAAGCAGAATTAAAAAGAAAAGAAGCAGAAAAATTAAAAAAAGAAAACATAGAATTAAAACAAGCTGGTCCACCTCAAATAACAAAAGATGATAAAACTACAGATTCGTTTCATCATATAAGAATAAGAATAAGAATATTTTATTAACCTAATCAAAGGGCCCATAAAGAGCATATAATCAATTACAACATACATTCAGCTCTCAGACATCATAAACATTTATATTACCATTCACACTGATTATAATAATTGGTCATAAAAAAAAAAAAAAAAAAAAAATAAATAAATAAAAAAAAATAAAGATAAAATAATATATATATAGTCACATTAAAATATAAGAAAACAATGAAGAGGGAGTCAGCATCCAATTCAACAAAGCATACATATCTACTTTAAAATTTTTCCTTTTATATGTCCAACAAATATATGTCCAACAAACAAACAAAATTGGAACAAAAATTACATATTAC
>MJUU01026827.1:0-49971 GCA_002080025.1 Modiolus philippinarum
TTACACTTGTGAAAGATATCCAGATCTTTAATATGACCTTATGCAAGACCCTATTAATCTTTGGGAAATATTACCCCATAAATTGTTAAATGTTTCTAGGGATAATATTACCCCATCCAATATTCGGTGTTATATCAATCTTGGTGTAATATTACCTTATCCAATGTTTAGTTCTATATGAATCAAAATTTTGGGGTAATATTACCCCATGCCATTTTCGTGTTATACAAATCAGAATCTTGGGGTAATATTACCCCATGCCATGTTCCGTGTTATACAATTCAAAATCTTGGGGTAATATTACCCCATCCAATTTTCCATGTTAAGTCAATCGAGATCATGGGATAGTATTATATCCCATCCTTTGTTCAACATCATACCAGTCAATATCTTGGGGTAAAATTACCCCATGCCATGCAAATCAAAATTTTGGGAAAACATCCCTTCCTGTGTTCAATATATCAGTCAATATATAACAAAATCTTGGGGTAATATTACCCCATAATCTTAACTTTATGTTGTAACTCTTGCTTTAACGTTAATTAACATACATAAATTGAGTCATTATGGTCTGTTTATAATTTAAAACCTATAAAAAGGACACTGTAGATTTTCCCTTTTTATTTTGGATACCATTTTGGGATGTGTAGTTGCCAAGAAAAGTGTGACGAAAAGTCCAACTTGGAAAGTGAAAGTAAAAAAATCACTAAGTGGGTAAAAAGAAAGTAGTTTTGCAATATGGCTGAAAAAGGGAGATGCAGTATAGAATATTTAACTGAAGCTCCATGCCAAATATCAAGTAGCTATCATGTGTAATTGCTGAGAAAAATGCAATGAAAAGTCACAATTAGGAAAATGACAGTTAAAAGGCACAAAGTCGGTTAACAGGAAGTGGTGATTCAATATTGCCGAAAAGGGGAGGCGCAGTATAGGACCCCATACTGATGCCATACAGCTCATTAAAATTATTGCAGTTGGAGAATACATATGTGTTATGGTCTCATGTTCATTTACTCCATATCCTTTCGTAAAATATTATAACAAATATCAAGTGGCTGTCATATGTAATTGCTGAGAAAAATGCGACGAAAAGTCAGGATTTTGTAAATGAAAGTAAAAAAGTCACAAAGTCGGTAAACAGGAAGTGGTGATTCGATATGACCGAAAAGGGGAGGCGCAGTATAGGACCTCCTACTGATGCACCATACCATATATCAAGTGGCTGTCATGTGTAGTTGCTGAGAAAAATGCGACGAAGTCAGGATTTTGAAAATGAAAGTAAAAAAGTCACAAAGGCGGTTAACAGGAAGTGGTGATTCAATATGGCTGAAAAGGGGAGGCACAGTATAAGACCCCATACTGATGCACCATACCAAATATCAAGTGGCTGTCATGTGTAGTTGCTGAGAAAAATGCGACAAAAGTATGTGTGACGGAAGGATGGACGGACGGAATGACGGACGGATGGACGGACAGAGGTAAAACAGTATACACCCTCTCCTTCGGAACGGGGATATAATAAACGAGTCTTTGGCGAGTGTATTATATTTGAAATAACATAACGAGAGTTGATATCCAGCGATATACAATTTTTTCGAGATGTTAAAACTATTTCTCTCATAATTTTCATAAACAAATGCGGTGATATTTAGTACCGAACTGCTGTTAACAACACCGTTACTAGGCAACGTTAATCACGACCAACGAGATTTCACAGTGGTCAAATAGAAACGTCGAAAAAGAAATAACACACCATGCGTGATGTGCTATTACTTGTCGCTGGACCAATGAAATTCCCGTGAAAGAGATGCAACTTGTTCAAAGTCTTGTTGTGTACCATAAATAACTATTCGTGCAAGAAATAGATAATAAGGGTGAATCATAAGAGAAAACATTTTATGTCCTTAGCTAGCTATCAGTAACTGCGACAGTACCCATGTGTATTGTCTTCATGTTTCATGTACTTCATTGTAAAGGTACTCGTCTTGTTAAGTTGGACTTTTTTCTAGTTTGATTTTTACTGCGAGTCTTTTTGTGTATTTATGTTTTAGCCATTCACCACACATAGGGGGAGGGTTTGGATCCAAGAAAACTAGTTTAACCCCACCGCAATTTTTGCGCCTGTCCCAAGTCAGGAATTGTTAGTCATTGGCTTGTCTTTGTTTTTTTTAAATAAAACTTTAGTTTCTTGATATTCGGATTGTACGTGATGTGATTTGTTCCCATTGATATCATTTTTTTTACTTTTTTGGCGCCATTTAGGACTTGCTATATGGTACGAGGTTCCTCACTGTATTGAAGACCGTATGGTGACCCCTAGATATCCTTTGTTTTGGGTTGTTTTAACTGGAGTTGGGGTGTTGTCTCCTTGAGTTGACATTTACTTCATTTCCTTTCTTTTTCATATTTATCTATTCAAATTAATTTCAATAATAATTATTTAATGAAATGATATTTCTGATTTATATAAAAGCACAATCCACTTATGTTCTGTGGTGACAAGGGATGGATTTAAAAAAGTGCCTTAAAATGCAACTGTAACAGGAACATATGAGCGACAGAAAAAAATTGTCCAAACGGAATAAAGCTCCTAGGAAGACATGTCCAGACATCAATTTTACTACAATCATTTCGAGGAAAATAAATGTTAGTCATTTTCCTAGGGTTCTCTATAACCCAGACATATTTCTACCATCATGAGAAGATATTTATCACTTAAAAACAACTTACCATAATCATATTCACTGCATGTCATTTCAAGCAGACGACTACTGGATATTAAGTAACTCTTTAGTTTGTTATCCAAATTCTCAGCACATTGCCCTGTACACAAAACAGATAAATAAATAATTTTTTTACGTTTTTCAACTTTGTCAATAGGACGGTAATGCAAAGTACAAAAACTCTGGAATCAACCCCTGGCAAAAAGAACATCTTGAAGAGAGCACCTTTCTTACAACTGCCATGTTGATCATCAATTCAAGTAAAAAAAAATGACTACACGACACTATAAGGAGTTTTCCAACAGAATAACTACAGTTTTGTTTTTCTGATACTACAAATTACCATTAATGGCGAATTTTCTGGATCATTAAAATATTACATTTGCAATTCTTTTAAAGAATTAACCGATATTCCTCTATTTACATTAATAAAGATTCCTTCATAACTCATGAGTTTTGTCTTTTTATAAAAAAAAATCAAATTCCTATAGCATATCCTTGTAATCCAATTACTTATTACCTGAAAGAATTATACCCTAGTGATGAAAAATTATCTGTGATCCATACAATTCGCCCTCGTTTTTTTTACCGTTACCTTCAACACAATGGCACTCTTCTTTATTACAGAAAACATCCAACTCTGCTACGTCATATTTTAAACTGTAAAACTTAACACATCTTTCATCTGAAAGTAGAAGAATAACATTTTAACCTTATTACCAGTGCAAAAACTATCGCAAAATAAATACCTCCTTTTACAGAAAACATCTGTTTACTTCTATTTCAAATATTGCTCTTTACAAAATACTTCTAATTGAGCCGAATTGTTGTGAGACTCCTCTCACAAAATATTGTCGTTCGCAGAAAAACAACTAACATTGCCTGCAGCAAACGTCATTTTTTCAAATATTACATTTTAACAAAGCATTCGTCTCAGCTATATAGCTGCAAATACCACTCATCAAGTATCGCAAATATCTTTCATTGCAGTAAAAATCCATTTTAGCTGTATTGCTGTAATTGCCTCTCATCAAATAAACTTGTGTCATCTTCGTGCATCTGAGCTGCATTGCTGCAAACACATTTCATCTAATTTTATGTCTCAACTGTATTGCTGCAAACAGATCTAAGAGTTATGGTTTTGAGCAGAAAACACAGGCATTGCTGCAGACACCTTTCATCAAATATAGTCTTAATGAAATGAATAACAACATTGCTGCGGACTTAAGTCACAAAACAGGTCTTTTCAAAAATATGTTTGTAAAACTATACATCTTGAATAAACTTTTGACAAAATTTGATGAAATTCTTGATATATCTACATTGTATTTCAAAGGTCCATTGCTTTAATGCAAAGCAAATGAAAAATCTAGAGGTGTTCGGTTTCCCGCCAACATTTCATGCACTTATATCTCAAAAAACGGACACACTGACCTATCAATACTTTTCGCTTAAAATGATGTATGATTGATGTTGTAATAAATAAAGATACTAATTTCAAAATCTTGATATTATAAACTTGAGGAGTGACCATCCTTATGAAAACATCTATCTTTAGTATTGCTTGTCTTATACAGAAAACATGTTACAATCGAATTGAAACAAATATCGCCCTTTACATAAAACATGTCAGTTCCTTAGCTGCAAATGTCATCTTCTACCAGAAATTATCTAACAATAACGCATTTCTGCCAACACCTTTAATCAAATATAAGTTTTACAGAAAAAAATCTCAGTACATGGCAATGTGCACTTTCGATCAGATATTGACTTTTACAGACAACTATTGAGGTCTTTCATCAAAATATTATCTTTACTAGTAAAACAATTATCTAAGGTGAATCTTAAACATCCGTCTCAGTAGCCTCTCATTCAACACTATCTTTTACAGAAAAGTTTATCTCAGCTATAGTTGCATTGTTGCATAAACCTCTCATTAAGCATAACCGTTTACATAAACATCTTTCAAAGCTGTTAGATTTATTGTTGCAAACGCCTATAATGAAACATTTACCTCTACAGAAAAAGTCTGACTCAGCTGGCAGCTGCATTGTTGCAAAAACCTCTCAGCAAACACCCCCATTTACTAAAAATGTTTATCCCAGGTGTCAACTGTGTTGTTTTATTTGAGCGCCTCTCATCAATAGACCATATCCGAGTTCTGGTATTCAGATTCACCAGGTTTGTTTGTCCGCCCTACGTCACAAACATGTCCGCCCCATGTGACCAACTTCATGACGTCTTAGGCTCTATGACGTGACGTTTTCTATACTGTGACGTATGTAAAAGAAGTCTGGTAAATCCTATTACGGATAAAGTCTATTTGTTTTTCTCTTCACAAAAATGTCTTGACTCAACTGTAAGCCGCATTGTAACAAAAGCCTCTCATCAAACATCACCGTTTACCGAAAACGTTTATATCAGTTGTCAACTACTTTGTTACAATTGTTTTTAATCGAAATTTTACTCCTTACATTGATTGATTGAATATTGTTTAACGTCTACTCAGCAATATTTCAGCTATATCAAGACGAGAACAAGTTTGTTGATAAATAATCACTTTGGGGTATGGAAAGGGCCATGGGACGGGAAATTCTGACTGCCACTGGAAAAGTAGGGTGAAATCGTCAGGGGCGGGGAATTTAGCCTTGTAGCCGATCACCTACGGACCACCCCAAAAAGAGCTTGCCACAAGGGTTCTTTAACGTGCAGGAAGCGTGGCATTTCTTCCAACACGTGGACCTGAGTTTACATCCTTACAGAAAATGTTTTAAATAAGCTGAGAGATACATTGTTGCAAAGGCTTCTCATCAAACATTAACCTTTTACAGAAAACAGGTAAAAGGTTTATATCAGCTGCAATGCTCCAAAAGCTACTATAAGATTTTGTTTTTTACAGAAGACATCTTTGTCAGCTGTATTGCAATAAAATATTGTCATTAACAAGAAACATTTGACTCAGCTGCATCACAGCTAAACTCCTCCAAGCAACTTTTTAACACAGAATATATCTCTTAACTGGATTGTTGCTAACGACTCTCTTATACAGAAAACATCTATCTGAATAAAATTTATGCTAATAAAATCTTGTCTTACATAACCTTTCACTGAAAAAATCTAACTCAGATGTATAGCTGGAGATGCCTTTCATTCAATATAGTCTAAGAGAATACATCAATCTGAGCTGTATTGCTGTTAATGCCCTTCATCCAAGATTGCACTGTACAGAATGCATTGACTATGATATAGAACTATATACAAACCTATTCATATATAAACAATGCTTTGTAAAGAATCGTTAAGTACAACTAATACTATGGAAACCCTCTGTCATTTAGCTACATAAAACATCACAAATTATAAACATAACAAATAAAAAACATCACAATTAAATCAGTAAAAATTTATTTCAGACACCCAGATTTTCAGAATTATCAACTCTCTCTCCGAACTTTTAATACTTTTTTGCGCTTGGAATGTACCTGCTGTATTTATTTTATTTGTATCTACACAGGCGGGGAAGTGGTTGAAAAAAAAAACAATAGAAATTGAGCTCTCGTTTAAATGAGGTAGATATGTTACCTTTTGGATTGTTTACCATAGATACATAATTATAAAAGTTATTTCCAATGAAAAAATACTAGTATTTTTCATATTCATATTTTGAACTTATATGAAAACAACGTAGATTGCGGCAGGTGACCGTATAGATGCACATACAATGCCCAAATGGGCATAAAAGATTAATTTAGTGCCTGTCTTTCAAAGTGGATCCCCAAAAAGGCCATCTTCAGATTTTGATCAAAATTTGCATACGTATTGCCAATATCACTGTTAATCCATGTGCAAATTTTTATGTCCGCCTTTCATAGCGCTTCTCCAGAATAAAAGTTCAAAAACAGTCGAATTTTTATTTCTTTGCATTCTTTCTGAGGTTTCTTTCGGGAATCAACTTTGTATAAAGACGAAACTGTCAATAAATCACCCTATGGTATTCACCCTTATATTACATTTCAAAATCTAATTAACACGTGTCCAAAAATCTTGAAATTGAATGAAGTGAATATACTGAAAGTTATAAATGCTCCTTTAATTGCCCCATATATTTATGTCGCAGTGAGTACGAATCACTCGCGAGCTAAAAATACAATGAAAAGTCCATTTTCTCCCTACTTAAAAACTGGAAAAAAGTGGATTCTAAAAAAGGCCATATGCAGAAACCAATTTCATATGGTTTATACGATGCATTATTATATATTTAACAATATTCCTAAATTTTATTTCCGCCCATACCCTTTGAGGGTGGCTAGAATTTTTTCTTTATTATTATACAGTTTTGACTATCAGATAGAATTGGTTTTAAAACAATGTTTTACATATTAATCAATGTCAATTGTATATTTCTCGTATATCTGTACTGTACAGCGATTGTTGCAGCATAGGATACATAATATGTGAAATGTAAAAAATACCGCAAATGTTAGAAATTTGATTTTTTTTTACCGTGACTGTGGCATCACACATCTTGTTTGTTTGAGGAGATGACATGTAAACAAATTTACAGGGGAGACAATATTTGTGAACTACTTCCCCGCCTGTACAGTTCGTTTTCTTTCCATACTCTTTATATATGCAACGATTTCCTTTATGTTTTTTTTTATATACATTGATAATGTTTCGTTGTGATAACCGACCGATATTTTTATTGGTTCAACTGTATTCTCAAAAAGTACGAATGGGTCTTTTTTACATTTTGAGATAATGAATTCAAGCTGTTTCTCTTTCAAAGCAGAGAAAATTATATCCGCAACAAAGGCTGGTTTGTATCAAGCTTTGTAAGCAAATTTTGATAAGTATATTGCAAAACAAGGCATCCATTTTTACTATAAAAGTAAATGTAATTTGTTGACACAGGTAATTAATTTGGAGAATAATTTTTTACTCATTAACACATTAAAAAAAAATATTTTAGAATTGACCATATCAAAATTATTTATTAAAAGAACTTATGACCACCAATCAATGTCATTACCTCTATTAGAGTAATCATAAACCTCTACTTTTGCAGACTGCAAGTTTTCTACCTTGAATTCCATCAGCATTCTTAACTTGAAACAAATTTCTTCTCGTGGAATCTGCAATATTATTTATCAGCTACCTTATTTAGTTTTAATGCAACAAAATGCAAGGATGCATGGCCAGGAAATAAAAGTATTTCATTTTTTTACTAAGTGTGTCATTTGTCCATGAGAATTTTGAAACAATTCATTAAGTTTTGGAGATAAACTATGCACAAATAATATAAAAACATAAAACGAAATGTAAGAAGTATGAATGTCTCAGAGTTCAAATTCGCAATATCTCAAGCTTTGGTTGGACTTCATGTGCCACCTTTCTCAAGTCCTAATATGAAGATTTCAGAGAAGAAAATCTTATTTGTTTATTGAACATAAGACAAATTCAAAAGAACACTGCAACTTAGCTTTTCTTTATTAGCTATCAGGAAGCAGCGTGATATAAAATTTGCACCGGTTTCAGCAGAGTTCTTAGCTAAATGTCGAACAATGCTTCATCCATGTTTTTATTGGTCATAGTATGATTTCACATAATTCTACTGCTTTCATGAGTTATGAAAATATGTAGAACATTATCGAAGGAAGAACAGACAGCAGACTTGTCCAGATGAGCTAAAAAACAACGGCAGTAGAATACCGAAGGAACAAAGGGGAGATATTCACAAAAATCGAAGTCCAAAGACAGGGCAAAAACGAGAACACAGAAAACAATGACGCCAGACAGACACAAAGCACAGAACCAGAAACCACAACATTCAGAACAAAGGCACTCACAGTGTGAACTCCAGTGAAACTGAGAGTGACATCAGGTGCTCCGGAAGGGTAAGCATGTCCTGCTCTGTTAACAGCACCCGTCACACTGTGAGTGATTCAATCCGGGAAAATGTCAAAGTCGGTAGTCAAATCCGGGAAGACGTGAATCTAGCTGAAAATGTCCACTTTCATTTGGGATACTGACACGTCATATCTTTCAATGATGCTATGGTGACGGTCATAGAATTTCTTGAGGGATGAAATTAACAAAGGTTGAACAAATCCCTGACTAAGCAGCTTTTGGGACAGTGTTTTTGCTCTGTTCAAAAAATCACTGTACAAACTACAAGCTCGACAGTAACGAATCAACTGTGAAATGTACACTCCATAGGCTGGAGAGGTAGGTATATTGCTGCTAAGAAAGGGAAAGTTCACAATGGGGAAATTAAAATCATCACGCTTGTCATATAGCTTAGATTTCAAACGTCCATCTTCGTCAATATACAATAAAAGATCTAAGTACGAAGCTGAAGTAGGTGTTTCAGTTGTTTCTTTAATTTCAAGCTCATTTGGATAGATCTGATGTAAATAATCCTTAAATTTAGGATTATTAAGAGAAAGCACATCGTCTATGTAGCGGAAGCTGAAATTAAAGGACTGGGCTAAATGTTTTTGTTTTCTTTGAATAAGCCCTTGTAAAAACTTGGCCTCGTACGAGTAGAGGAAAAGGGCGCACAGTTTGTTCCCGTTGCCATTTCAAAACAAATAACTGCCAGTAATGCAATTTTATAAATATTTGGTTATTACATGTATATCCAAATTATCAGTTTTCTACCGGTTACTGATATTTAGTGATATGTTACCTTTTCCATATAAAATGTTATAGATCTTTTAGAAACTTCATAACTGTCAATAAAATCTGCTTTTGCAACCTAGAATTGAATAATGGATTTATTAGTTATAGTGTACAGTCCAGTACAAAGTATTGCAGAAAAATCATGAGTCGACGTGAAAATGTTAATCATTTCAAAACTTATAAAGAAAGAAATGATTGATTGATTGAATATTGTTTAACGTCTACTGAGCAATATTTCAGCTATATCAAGACGAGAACAAGTTTGTTAATAAATAATCTTTTTGGGGTATGGAAAGGGTCATGGGACGGGAAATTCTGACTGCCACAGGAAAAGTAGGGTGAAATCGAAAGGGGCGGGAAAAAGAAAGAAATGAAGGTGTAACTAGTTTTGATTGCTACTGGAAGAGGGAAAAAATAGTAGCGACAAAAAAATTGCTTTTTATATGACCCCGGGAGAGACTAGAGTAATATTGAGATGTGGGTACTATACTGCACGGAGTTTGGAGTATCTCCACAAAGTTTGTCTACACCACAGTGGTTCACAACCCGGCACTGACTTCACAAAAGACAGGATAATCCCAATCTTTAATTGGGGACGCGCCTCATCAGCTATGTTGTTCTTCATCTTGAAGTCATAATGAAGCTTTCAACAATGAGGCCATGCTCATACCTACTAGCAATGACGTCATCTAGCACCAGTTTGAGCAGAACCCTTTGCTAATTGTCGAACAATACCACATCCATGTTTTATTTAGCTCATGTATGTGGTATCATCAATAAACAAAATTAACTGGCAAAACGCTCTTACAATCACTGTTATCTGTTCGACAGAAGCACTAGTGCCCTATGCTAGTTGACAGACATAACAGATAGAAAAACATAAGATGCTGCTCAAGTCAATTGTAATAAAACTTGGCATTATAAAATAGTGAGATGTGGGCACAATAAACAGATGATTACAATTTGAAATTTCGAAAAAAATTAAAGTGGCAAAACTTGAAAGTATGATAGTATTTGTATATCCATACGAGAAATTCTCTCGAGGATTAGTATACCATAATTGAAATAGAGAGCATACAAACCTTTTTTAAATCTTCATCTTCAACAAAGTAACCTGTAGGGAGGCCAACATCAACGACTGGCATGTCTAATATTTGATTACCTAAATAGCTAGATAGAGAGTAAGATAATTTTCTAATCGCGATACATTTTATCACATCTATATTTATAGCAAATTTTGACTTTTCTTCAAAAAAGATTACTTCAATTATGTATTAACAAAATAAGAGAAAAAAATAAAGACAAGGTTAAGTTTTAGAGGAGACAATCAAATGTTTGTTTCTCCATATTTGAAGTAACAATTCTAACTCTTCGGCACTGGCGCTCATTTTTGTTGGATAAGTTCAAAATGATCAATATTTTTGAAGGATTTTCAAAACATCATTTCTGTAAAGTTTGGTTCTAGAGTCAAATGTCCAAATTTATTTTATGCCGATGCATGGCCATATTTTCCTTAATACTAGAACAAATAAGCAACACGTATTCTGTTTTTTTTCTTTTACAAACAGCAACAAAGACGTAACGAGTAAGAATACAACCGAAACAAGACAAATGAACACTGTAAAAATTTGTGTACAGATTTGTGTCATCTGGTGTAAATAACGCAACAAAGGTAAAAACAAAAATTTAACAATGCTTCAGTAAACTTGTGATCACATTCAAAAGTTATACTTATGGGGCCTCCTCATAGTACTTTTGAAGTAAAATATTTTATAAACTAGAGGCTCAGAGACTGAGCCTGTATCGCTCACCTGACAAAATGCTTCTATGCCAAGCATTCCAAAAATGATGTTTATTACCAATGGGGTCTAATGTTTAGCTTCGTTTTCCATTAGCACCTGTGTTTTTTCTGATTCTATTTAAATGAGTAACCTTCGATATATTTAGTTGAATTTGCTTGAATAGTTTCAGAGAAGATGATGAAAAGGATGGTATTCTCAGAACGGGGTAATGTTAAACTATGTTCTGCACTGGTGGCCATTTTTTTATCTGATCTGTATGAAATGAGCAATTTTTGTAAAGTATCTTCAGAACATCATTCCTGTAAAGTTTGGTTGAATTTGCTTCAGTGGTTTCAGAGGAGAAGTTGAAAATGCGTTTTTCCCATAGGTCCAATGATAAACTATGTTCCATGCTGGCAGCCATGTTTTTTATCTGATTAGAACAAAATGTGCAATCTTTGTTAAGGACCTTTAGTACATCATTCCTGTAAGCTTTGGTTGAATTTGCTTCAGTGGTTACAGAGGAGAAGATGAAAATGTGATTTTCCCATAGGGTCCAATGTTAAACTATGTTCCGTGCTGGCGGCCATGTTTTTTATCGTATCGGAATGAAATGAGCAATCTTTGTTAAGGACCTTTAGTACATCATTCCTGTAAAGTTTTGTCAAATTTGCTAGGTTGGGTTCAGAGGAGAAGATGAAAATGTGATTTTCCTGTAGGATCCAATGTAAAACTAGGTTCCGTGCTGGCGGCCATGTTTTTTATCGGATCTGAATGAAATGAGCAATCTTTGTTAAGGACCTTTAGTACACCATTCCTGTAAAGTTTTGTCAAATTTGCTAGGTGGTTTCAGAGTAGAAGATGAAAATGTGATTTTCCCATAGGGTCCAATGTTAAACTAGGTTCCGTGCTGGCGGCCATGTTTTTAATCGGATTGGAACGAAATGAGCAATCTTTGTTAAAGACCTTTAGTTCATCAATCCTGTAAAGTTTGGTTGAGTTTGCCTCCGTAGTTTCAGAGGAGAAGATGAAATGTGATTTTCCCATAGGGTCCAATGTTAAACTATGTTCCGTGCTGGCGGCCATGTTTTTTATCGGATCTGAATGAAATGAGCAATCTTTGTTAAGGACCTTTAGTACACCATTCCTGTAAAGTTTTGTCAAATTTGCTTCAGTGGTTACAGAGGAGAAGATGAAAATGTGATTTCCCTTAGGATCCAATGTAAAACTAGGTTCCGTGCTGGCGGTCATGTTTTTTGTCGGATTTGTATGAAATGAGCAGTCTTTGTTAAGGACCTTTAGTACATCATTCCTGTAAAGTTTGGTTGAATTTGCTTCAGAGGTTTCAGAGGAGAAGAGGAAAATGTGATATTTCCCATAGGGGGTCCAATGTTAAACCTTAGTTCCGCGCTGGCGGCCATGTTTTTTGTCGGATCGGAACGAAATGAGCAATCTTTGTAAAGGACCTTTAGAACATCAATCCTGTAAAGTTTGGTTGAATTTGCCTCAGTGGATTCAGAGGAGAAGATGAAATTGTGAAGAGTTAAAGGACGACGGACAGACGGACAGACGACGGACGGAAGACGGACGGAAGACGGACGCCAAGTGATGGCAATAGCTCACACTGACCCTTCGGGTCAGGTGAGCTAAAAAGTGTAAAGAGAGCTTTTTTTCAAAATTACATTTCAATTAATAACTTCTTTCATAACGTGAAGCAATAGTAGTAAAATAAAGACAGAAAAACAAAAGTATATCAATGGACACAAAAATGGCAAAAATGAAAACACCAAAAGACAGCACTCCAAATGGTATTAATTATTTACAAACAGAACACTCAAAATCAAAGCATCAACAGTGAACTGTCATAAAAACGAGAGTGGTGTGAGGTGCTTCGGAAGGGTAAGCAAGTCCTGCCACTTATACCTATGAAACTAACCTTACACAAATTTCAATACATTTTTGTTGTCTTACAGCACCCCGCCTATGTATATTGGCAGATCTATCATGTCTCCTGTTGCTCCGACGATTGCCCTGCCGTGTTCTAAACCTTCTATTATTTCTTGATGACCTCCCAAGATCTGTTAATGTTGACCTAAGAACTGATTCTTCATCAGAAGATTCATGGACAGGAGGTCTAAAATCTTCAATGAGGCTTGGATGGTTAACATTGTCGTTAGAGAAGCCAATTCTTGGATCAGGGTCAGGCACATTATATTTGTCAAGTAGGACATCATAATCCTCATAATCTAGTACTTCACATTCCCCACAAACATCACACTGATTCTCCCTGAAAAGATAATGTACTGAATACTGTAAAAGTGAAATGTTCGCTATATTCGTGATCAACAAAAATCTGCAACAAATTACCCCACTCGAATTGTTTGTTTTTTAAGTGAAATATGTAAAAAGCAATGGCATCTTCAAATATAAATTTAACTCTGAGAGCGAAAATTACCCCCTCGCTAAATGTTTGTCCAACAAAATTGCAAAAAAAACTCTTCAAATATTTCCACGTTTACAGTAAGTTAGCAAGTAAATATAAAGATACGCCACAAGATTGCAGATCAAAAATACTTCATGCCTAAAAGCTCTACAAAGTTTGAAGTTAATTGATTTAAGGGTTGCTTTTTAAAGTAAGAGCGAGAAATGTTAAAAAAAATTGCCTTAAAGCTGACGAATAAACTCTTGCAAGAAAAATCCAATTTCACAAAAAAGTATACAAATCACAAGCTGACATACCCAATAGGTCTCCAAAGTTTGAAATGAATTTGCTATAGGGTTGATGAGTTGGAGCTCGCCATATGAAATAACTAAACAACGAACTTACTATAAATTTGGTTTCTGTATATGACCATTCCAACAACTTATGACTCTTCAGTGCAGATAAAATCTTAACATTTTGAAGACCATAAATTGAAAGATGTTTAAAACCGATATAGAACAATTAATCAATATGATCTAAATGGAAAGCCAAAATCAGCTAAAGACAGAGCTTTGCATTTTACTCCATAAATTTACAAAAATTTACATATTCCAAGATTCCAAATAAAATTAGCTTTAAGAGATCGACGTACAATCGGACATCGCTTTACCATAGTACGTCATCATTAGACAACTGTATAAAAAAAAGTGAAAAAAGAAAATGTCTATTATAGAAACTTCCATCAAACTATTCTACCTTTGTGCCTGCTTTTCCTGTAGAATGTCAATATCAATATCGTCACTTTCTATATTTATGTCAAATTTACATCCTGTCAACTCAGTATCATTGACATTGTAACGGACATCTAGCTCCATACGGGCCACACCTCTTCCACTTGCTGAAACATGTAATTGGCCTTTTGCTGGTATCTTAAATATGAATGAAAAATAATAAAAGGTCCTAGACATGTAGAGAATGGTGCTGTTGAAGTTATACAGTACACTATTTCACCCACCTGGGGAGCTGCAAGACATTAAAATTATATAATAAGCAATGAAGGGATATGGAGTAAATGCACATGAGACAAAGTCTCTACAAATACATGGCAACACAAAGCAGTGGAAAAACACTTTCATTGTTCTTCTTCATCTTGAATTTACCTCGAAGCCTGGAAAATTACAAGACAATAAAATTATATAATAAGCAATGAAGAGATATGGAGTAAATGCACATGAGACAAAGTCTCTACAAATACATGGCAACACAAAGCAGTGGAAAAACACTTTCATTGTTGTTCTTCATCTTGAATTTAACACGAAGCCTTCAACAATGAGCTTTGCTAATACCTAATAGTAAGTTCAAGACGGCCCCTAGCACAGGTTTGAGCGGAATTTATTGCTAATTGTGGAGTAATGCTTCATCCATGCCACTTTACCCATGGATGCAGGATCGTCAACAAACATAAAATTAACTATAAACCCGAAAATAAGATTCCAAATACTTTGAGAATTTTTTTCTGAATTAAATATCCTTGAAATTTTACTTTAAGGTGATAGCGATTTTTTGTCATGTTCTCTTAGTTCTAGCCTCTAGCCCTTTCAGCCTCTACAAAGTAAAAGAAATTATTTTGGAAATGACTTTGTTGACATCGATGACACATATGTTATAACAAATGAACACACTTCCGGGGTTTAGAGGTAAAATTTAAGTGTACCTTTAGCATTAAAACCTTTATTACATAGACCACTGAATAATATATAATTAATTATGTCACTCGATGAACAATTTAAGGATATGCAGTAACTGCAAATGAAACAAAGTCTCTCTACTCATACATGGCAAAACCAAGCTATTATTGCTTTTTTTCATCTTGAAGTCACCATGAGGCCTTATAAACATTGAGCTTTGCTCATTTATCATAGTAAGTTCAACACGGCCCCGAGCACCAGTATGAGCAGAATATACAGACCGAGTATACTAGCATTTGTATACACTCTATATATAAATAAATCAGAAAAATCTTGCATGGCAAAAAATAAATTCCAGAATCCTTTTTAGCGTTCCTTCAAATTTACATTTCCCTAGTCTACAATTAGGACATAACGAAACCTGTTTTGTGGCAATATGCTCAACAAAAAAATAATGTTTTGATCTTTTGAATTATTTATTTTTCGACTAAATCAAATCTACATCTAAATATTTCTGCAGAGTAAAACTGCTTTAAATTTATTTCAATGTATATTTGTGCCACTGAACTAGCATTTCTGATAAAGATAAATATAATATTTTAGGTTCTAGTGCTGCTGATGAGGAATAAATTTCCGAAATGGGCATACAGCTCATTAAAATTATTGCAGTTGGAGTTAACATATGTGTTATGGTCTCATGTTCATTTACTCCATATCCTTTCGTAAAATATTACTCACATCATGTACTGATTTTTCCACCATAGACTCCTCCTCTAATAAATGAATACTTCCATAAGTACTATTGTCTCCTGTAGCAACTGTACATTGCATGTCAACATCTTGAGCATACGTTCTTATATTATACATCGAAAGGGCTTGTAGTCCAACTGTAGTATCCTAGAGGAAAAAACGCACTATGAATGATAATAAGGTTCTTCAATCATGAAAGCATGAATATATTTCGGTATCCCTGGCTTAACTTGATATCGAATCCAATATAAATTCATAGAACATGGGCTGAAATTATACACATACACATAAGCATCATTTCCTTTCATTACAAACCTTAATGTTTCACATTTTTGTATTTATCAGAATTTCAGCAATCATATCAGCAAATTGTAGTAGAAAATCTAAAATGTATCTAATTTAATCAAAAGTTTAAGTCTGTCTTATGTGTACATGATGGTGTATCCAAACAACGTACACATCATACAAACAAAAATTTCAAAGAGAATAGGAACCAGCTATACATAGAGGTAAACCATTTTAGCCAAAACAAATAATTATACAAAAATATTCTATAGGACTAGGATTGTTTGATAATCAGACAAAAGACAGAAAACTTTGAAGGGGTTGAACATGTTGTAATATGTTGTAAAAGGAATACATGAATAATCATTGATAAATGGCAAATGTAATTGTTAGTTATAGTCCAAACTAATTATATTCCATTTTATACTAAAACTCTATCTGTTATATGAATCAAACAGTACAAGTGTAAAACAAATGATCAAACTATTCAACTATATACATGATATACAATCTTCTAAAGTATGGATATTACCTGTGTAGAAATAAAGCCACCAGATGACTGTTGTTGTTCTAATAACCATTCAACAATGTTATTACTGTAAAATAGTTTATCCAGTTCAAGTTGTGTCAGTAAGGCATATGCTGTAGTTTCTATTGACACTGCTGATGGATTCTTTCTGTACCAATATGGAATACCAGTTTGATTCCGGTAATCAGATGTTTTAATTGGCCAAAATCTATAACCTATTTTGTGATAAATGAAAATTAAGCAAGGCGTCACTAAAGTTATTAAACACTATTTATTAAGCTAATCAAATTTTAATTACAATTCAACAAAACATCATATATAAGAAAATGTCAAATTTGCAAAGAAGATGAAATTGAAAATGAAGAGCATTTTCTATTACACTGTAAGGCATACCAAACAAAGCGCTTAACTCTGTTACAAAATATAAATTTTCTTAATATGTATAAGAATAAAAACTTTAAAATTATCTTAACTCTTATGTTAAATCACAAGTCAGAACACTTCCTAAAAAGATTTCTGAATATATAATAGAATGCCTTGAAATAAGGAAAGAATTATTATAATTATGATACTGTAATATTGTATTATTCTCATATCATGTGTCATCAATAAGTTACTTCTTCATATTGTTTATGTATTGTCATAATCATTGGACCATAACCATGTATTTATAAGTTTGTGTCAATAAAGAATTTGTAATTTGTAATTTGTAATTTATACAAGAACAATACAAAACTATAACTGCAATACCTTCCAGCTGAAGGGACCAGTGATTTGATTTATTCAATTAGTTAAAATGACCCATATCATCACACACCTAGGAAATATTGAACGCAAAACAAACATATATTCAAATATCTATACCTATCTTTCATTCAATAAGAGTTATCCCCAATTCAATTAAAGACCGGATAAAGATGCACATTTTTGACAACAACCCAAGACGAAAACGAAGTAAAATCACCGCCATTATACATCACCAACACTTCATGATTTAACTATACAGTGCCTACTTTCATTTGTAAACCCGTAGGATTACATCACATTCGTACAAACTGTATTCTTCTGCTGATGCTTACTCTACTGGTACACCTGATCTCACCCATAATTTTTATTGGGTCCGTATTGTTCATCTTTATGTGTTCCATTTTTCTTTTTGTCCCGTACTCATGTGGTGTCCTTGTTTCCAGGTGTTTCTGATGTTGCCGTTGTCATTGGAATATTCGTTTTTTTACCGACGGTTCGGTTCTCAATTACTTCTTGACCACTTTCTAAATTGAAATCTCTGTATAAAGCATCTTTAGAAAATATTCCACGGATCAATCATTATCTTCATACAAGATGTTGTACTCTTTTATACTTGATATTGGTCAACATAAGTTATTCAGCCATATTAAAGAACACGCCAATGTAGAAGAACGTTGTTCCTTTCTACCTATTAAGTTCACAAATAAGGTTTTGGATGCTATAAAATTAGCCAATATCTTGCATCACAGAAATTTAAAGAAAAGAAATACCGCCATATTTAACACACATCAGTTCCAATCATTTCGTACACATATTCTTCACCTATAGCATCTAAAATTTTCAACCATAAACGTGTATAATTAAACTTGACCACTGACGACCTCAAGTCTAGACCATCCGATTGTTCATGCTCTCATTCATCATACAGATATATGTAGTCCATGTGGTCACGTCATAACGGGAGATTTGAATATCATTGAAAACAAGTCTTTAAGTGATATCCTTGCAAAAGGGCCAAAAATTCCGTGAACAACGTTCAATAAACTGGGAGCAAAATTGCAAACTTCATATGGATGCTGTAGAGGACTACGACATAAAATGAATATTAAGGGTCAATGAGTACTTATGAATCATCAATTTTCAAAAATTCTGATGTGGCCAGCTACTTGTCCCCCAATTCATGACAAATATGTCCTTGTTCCTGCTGATAAGTCCCCTAATGACCTCACTTTTATTTGCAAAAATCATTACATAAATTGTTCAAGGAAAGAACAAGGCATTGATAATTCTAAAAACCAGCTTACACAGCTACTCCTCTGTCTAAGGAGGAGATATTACAGAACCATAAATCTGTTTTGCTTTCCTTTGGGATTTCCACCAAGGATGAGGACACGGATCTCCCTTCCTTGTACTGGGTACCAAAATTACTTAAATGCCCATGCATACAACGGTACATCGATGGATCTGCCTCCTATATTTAAGATGTTAACGTCCATCTTGACAGCTATAAAAGTAGCCTTCAAAAATATTGTAATATCTGCTTTTCAAGAAGCGGCGTAAATGAAATTTGGATATTGAAAAACCCTAAATATCTGTTTGACATTTTCAACTCTAGATCATTATCATAATGTAACAGCATTAAAACTTTTGACTTGTCCATACTTTACACTACCATTCCTAATGAACAACTAAAATCGCGGCTGAAAGATTTCATTCACATATGTTTCTTCTGGTGAACAAAAATTTAGGTACATTGTTGTAGGTTAAATGAAACACGCTTACTTAGTGAAAATTGACTCCGAATCGCAGAAAAAAATACAGTAGATGAAGTAATTAAAATGTTAAAGTTTCTGATCGACAATATGTTTGTCCAGTTTTCAACAGAGTATTGGAATTCCAATGGACAAAAACTGCGCACCTTTTCTAGCCGAACTGTTTCTCCACTCTTATGAGGCTGAATCCATCTAAGGGCTTCTTAAAAAAGATAAAAAACACTAGCCCAACCCTACAATTTAAACTTCCGTTAAATAGATTATACCACAGACACTTCAACATCAGCCTCATTCTTTGACCTTCATCAGGAAATTGGCAACAGAGGTTGACTTTAAACTATTCAAACTGCATGACAAACTCGATAACTTCACCTTTGCAATAGTTAACTTCCCTTTCATTCCAACAGCGCCGGCATATAGAGTTTGCATCTCACAGCCAATTCGCCATCAATATCTTGTGGACGCTATGCGATATATCTGTTTTCCAGATGACAAACTATCTTTCCCTTTAAAAGCTTCATTGTTGTTTAATCTACTTAATTTGACTTAACTACCGAATTTGACATGTTCAACACGACCGGTGTTTTATACGAAGCAGGAAATGCTTACTCTACCGTTCCACCTGATCATATCCATGGTTTTTCATTGGGTCCGAGTTGTTCATCTTTGTATGTGTGTGTGTGTTTATTTTCTTTTCTGTGCGGTACTCCTGTGCTGTACAAAAAAAATCAAAGATAGGTTTAATTCTTTTAAAGACAGGTGCAATTCTTTTATATTCATCTTTAATTGAACTGAACCTATCGTTAATTCATTTAAAGATAAGTAAATTATACCTATCTTTAAATCAATATTGAGGAAAGGTTCAAAATGTAGAAAATTAAACCTATCTTTAACTGAATTGAAGATATATCTAATTGAAATAAAATATTTTTAATACACTTGAATAATGAATTTAACCTCTCTCTTATCCATTTTAATTAAACCTATATTCCATTCATTGAAATAATTATAAATACAACACCCTCATAATAAATTTGAAGATAGGTTCAAATCAATTGTAGCCATCTCTAACTGAATTGAAGATCGGGTTAACTCAATTAAAGATAGGTACAATTTAACGGTACCTATCATTATATATAAAAAGATAGTCTGGTAATGAAGTAGATTCAATGTCTTTCTGGGTTGAATACAGAGACACACATTTGTTAAAAGTGTATTACAGGTAGACAAAAATTGTTAAAGTTGCTAGATGTAGTCTAAAGTATTTTTTTCTTTAAAAAAAGAGTTTACTTTTTGATTCATATAAGAGTTAAAGATATTAAGTTTTGCATACAACTTTTGAAAATGCTCATGGGGATTTTGACGCCTGATAAGAAACTAGGCATATCATAAAACCTATAAATCCACTGTCCTCCTGTTTTTTTCATCATCTCTATGACATAACAACCCCCATGGAAACTTAAACTCTTTCTCTTATATGAATCAAATAATAAACATGTGTAAAAAGGCAAAAAACGTACCCAAATTAAGGATATCAGAGCTGCAAGACAATAAACCGATTGCGCATTTGCGGGATCGCTCATTATTTTAGCCAAACAAGGAGTAATCTGGTACAAAACTGGTTCCAAGACGCTGATAGACGAAGATAGTAATTTCTTCATTTCCATTCAGGTCTCGTTTTTTGTGGATTGGAAATGTTCCTAGCGGATTTCTTTGTCAGTGGAAAACGATTTTTTACCCATATGTTGAATAACAACGTAAGATTCGTTGGTAGAAAATATCTGTCCCTTACTCCAACGTTGGATGATGTCATTTTTTCCTCCGGTTGACACCAGATGACCTCGTCTAAATGACGAGTCAAATCCGGATTGGAAACGATGCGCAACCCATGTTTTGAAGGCTAGGCTTATCTTGATTAACATAATTATTTGATCAGGACAAAACCATATCTGCCTCTTTATTGGGGTTTCCTCCATGAAAGCGTTAAATAAGAAAAAGAAAGGAAATGGGGTAAATGTCAAGGAGACAACATCCCATATCCAGATTTAAACGACCCAAACAAAGCATCTAGGGGTCATCGTAGGTCTTCAACACAGTGAGGAACCTCACACCATATAGCAAGCTCTAATTGGCCAAAAAAATGTAAAAAAGTGAATAAATAAATGGAAACAAACCACATCAAATAACCCAAATATCAAGAAACTAAAATTTTATAAGAAGACAAGGACAAGCCAATGACCAACATATTCCTGACTTGGGACAGCCGCAAAAATTGCGGTGGGATTAAACTCGTTTTCTTGGATCCAAACCCACCCTCTATGTGTGGTGAATGGCTCGAATAAATACATAAAAAGACTAACAGTAAAAATCAAACTAGAGAAAAGTCCAACTTATCAAGACGAGTACCCTTACAATGAAGTGCATTAAACATGAAAACAATAAGCACAGGTACTGTCTGGACAAATGCTTGCAGTTACTCACAGCTAGCTAAGGACATATTTCTTCCTTATTTAACATAACTGTAAAAATTTAGTTATTGCAATGGGTTGCTATGTCATATAATGATGATAAAAAACATTATTCTATAGAGGACGGTGAAAGATGAAAATTCTCAGTGAAATAAAAGTGATAATTAACTGTGAAATTATTTTCCATAATTTCACTCTAGGAAGTGACGTCACAATAGACATCGTCAACGTTGTTGCTAAGTAAACGTCTCAGCGGATTAACATGGAAAACGTAGTTCACGAAAAAAATCTTAAATTAAACCATTAAATATACAAGAAGTGGTCCATATAATAAAAACATTAACTAATCCTAGATTCTGATTATCGCAAATATTCAACTCATGATAAAAAAACACTTAAATTCATTCATGCGCTGCGCGCATTCGTAAATTACTGTGTTGTTCGATCATTTGTTGAATATTTTGCGATAATCAGAATCTCAAATTAATTATAATATTGAGAGAGTAGATATCAAGTTCCCTTTATAGGTTTTATGGTATATTAAGAGTCGTTTCAGGCGCTAAAACCCCATGAGCATTTTCAAGATTGGCAGGTATGCAAAACTTTACCTTTGATTCTAATTGCTTTTGAAAAAAATAATACAAATAAAATAAAATTTGACGAAAAAGGAGAACATTTTTTTATAAAATATAAATAAACGTATGATCAAAATGCAATAATAAAAACTAGGAAACATCCAATCTTCCATACCTTTATGACTTGCACCGGAAAATGATGTAAATTTGGAATAACTTCTTAATTTTCTATTAACTCTCCATTTCTTTCTACTGTTTGCCAAACTCAAAGCATAAGCGACAATAGATAATGAGTAAGGATGGTGGGTACGCAAATACTGTCTCTCTAGAAAGTCGACAGCCCTTCTTATATTATCTCTGGTTCCCTGTAAAATATGACGTACACCTATAAGCTGCCTCTTACATTGTCTCCATTTTTCTCTTTATAGTTATGCTGTCTTTCAATAGTAAATTTTGCTTTAATCGATTATTTATGTTGTTCCGATTTTTATAGTTAAAGCCTTTACATGGATCTCTGTAAACATCACTCTTTAACATCTGACTCACTAAATTTTATGACGCTTATCTAAATTACAATGAAAACTATAATGAACGTTTTACACGTTACTTTCTCCGTCTTGCAATGTCTGGTTAGGGTTGCAGGTATTTTATATACCAAACTAATCAAAAGCATTGTAATGTTACATGGGGAATAATGGCATACTTGTCGCCATTTATGTAGAAAAAAAAATTAACAGTAAGTTCGGTTTTTAGTTATTTGTTACCACTGGGTCGATGCTATTGCTGGTGGACTGTTAGTTCCCGAGTGTATTCATCAGCCCAATAGTCAGTACTTCGGTACTGACCCAAAAGCCGATTTCATTTGGAAACTTGCAATATCTAAATTTTTGTAAATTTGTTGAAAACTAAGGAGTATCTCCCTCATACAAAAGCTCTGTCCTTTGCTGATTTTGCTTTACATTTAAATTATATTGGTTATTTGATCTCTCTATCCTATCATTTTCACAAAGGACTTTCCATTTGAATTATATTGGTTATTTGATCTCTCTATCCTAACATTTTCACAAAGGACTTTTATTTTGTGAAATATTTAACGCCTGTCATCCATATAAACTATTTGAATGGTCAATTTTTATTTGATAAATATCGGCAGTTTTGAAAGTTTATCTACATTCTTTTGTGTCCACTGTAGGCCTATACTGTGTTTCATACCTCTGTACTGCAATCACATTCTAACATTGAAATAAGAACAAAAGCTGTCAGTGAGGTTTCTCCATTTATGCCACCCTGAAAGATATATCAAAATTTTACATTATAGAGAAAAATATGTGCCACACACAAATGTGCCACAAAGGAATACAAATAGAAACATGAAGCCAATTTTCTGAAAAAAATATTAGTTGCTAGTCTATATTGATCATAGAAGGCTTAAATCTGATATTAATGAAAACAGTTGAAGACTCAACAGCTTGAATTAAATTTAAATGCAGCATCATACCTGTTGCTCCTACAGAAATATGTACATGTTATGCATCGTGAAGTTAAGATTGTAAAGGAAATTGCAATGAAAATGCTTATATTGAAGATCATTATTGTTTGATTTAATAAACAATGAAAATACATTAGAAAAAAAACAAAGTTAGGGTATTTAGGTCATTGATATCTGTGCATGATACTATTTAGGCCATGAAAAAAAATTGGTTCTCAGGCCCTCCCTCATCTAGTTGGAGGCTTGAAAAAAGCCCCTCATTGATATTTCAATAAAATAAAAATAAATAAAAATGACCTCCCTCACTTTATTTTTTCTGGTTATTACAATGTTAAAAGCCGCCTCATCTATTTTTTGCAAATAAAAAGATAGAAAAATCACCTCCCTCCCTCTCAGTTTCAATGAAAAATGGCCTGAGAACCAATTAATTAATTTTGTATGGCCTTATCATAAATTATTGAAATTCTTTAGTGGGATAAAACCTTGGGGGCATAGCAAACTGCTGTGAAAATTGAAAATAGGTTCCCTCTGGCCTCACCGTTTCAACGATTGCTGTACACATTTTTTTTCTCATTTTGTTTTCTTTCATGTGACACATACCATTATTTCCTTGTGGTACACAGGGGATGGTTCAGTAAAAGAACCATTGCTATTTTGATTTGAAAACAACCATGTCATTCCTGAACATATCACGTTTTCATCTATATCTATATATGTCTTTGCCTGGCAAAATATCTTTAATACAAAAGCTGTTAACCTGTAAATAAAAAATCAACAAGATAATTCTTAACTAAATATGTTTCTCATGCTGATTTGACAAATAATACAGAGAATATTAACCAAAGAATCTATTATATTAAAGGATGACGTCAAATGGCAATCCGTTTCGTGCTCAGTTGCATTTGAGCTTTCCAAGTTCTATAATGCATTAATCATTTATTTTGTCTCAAGTATTAGTATAAGATACCGTACATTTCAAACAAAGAAGTGGCCTCGGCCTTCACCAGTGCACTCGTGTGGAAAAAGAAGCCTCCAAGATTCAATACCGGCTACTTCTTTTGTTTGAAATGTACAGTATCTAACTTGTATCACAAAGTATTTTATTCATATCTTTTAAAGTCTTTGATTAGTTTTTATGAACTATAAGTACGTAAATAAACGATAATATCTCCATGATTTGGTGGTGAAATGGTAAGCAAGTGAGGGTCCTCATGGGGGGTCCTAGGAATCAAATAATCATGAATGTTTTGCCTTGGTAATCAAATAATCATTGAATTTTTACCTTGGTAATCAATACATTTTTGGCTTAATAATCAAAAAACATATAAAAATTCAAGCTAATAATCAAATAATCATTAAATAAATGCCCTCGTAATCAAATAATCATTAAAAAAATGCCCTGATAATCAGGTAATAAAGAAACCCATGACTGGCCTCGCGAGTTCACCTTGCAATTTAGTAGACACATGGAATGGTGGTAACGATGGTTCGAATCTCGTCTAGGGTATTAAAATCATTTTTGCGTAATTTTATATCGACTACTGATTGGTAAGATAAGTACTAGCTATTTTAAAGAATTCAGTGTGGTCTCCATAGCGCAATCGGTATGACCGTTTGGTTAGAGATAACAAACCGTTTGGTTAAATGACATGATAGGCAACTTCTAGTGAGGTATACAAGGTTTGATATTTTTCTTCCAAAATGTGAGTTGTAAAGATAAATATGTTTATTAATCTAAAAGTATATACGGCGGACGTGGTATAAGGTGGTTGGTAAACGATCCCTAAAGTAGCAAAACGAGGGTTTCGAGTTCTTGTCACACATATGACGGAATTTTTGAATGGACAACAAATATGGACTTGAGATTTTCAAAACAATGTATTCAATCATGCAGAAAAAGTGGCCTCTACTTAAAATGGGAGGCCAGTTTGAACAATAGCTTCGCTGGAGGTACTGTGGTACAAGCTAAACGAAAATTCTTCAGTGTATGTGCACATTAAAACTTTAATTTTGGAGCTTTGTTCGAAAAGAACAGTTCTGCAATTTATTTAGGATTATGTGACGTAGAAATATAAATTTAAAAACAGGAGCTGCCGCCAAATGGCAGCCAGGTACCCCCACTCATTGAACCTTTAATCAATATGGAAAGTTCAAATTTAGGTTGTGTGAACAATACAGGTGTGGACACAGTACAAGTATGGATACAATGTGAATACATTATATGAGTATGGACACAATGACATAATCCCCAAGAAATAACTTTTCTGTTAAAATCGGACAAAATAAAATTCACCCTTTTTTGGCCTCTTTGACATTTTTCTCAAAAATCATAAGCTTTGAACAAATATCGTCCAACACTTTGCAAAAACTTCCAAGGGGATTATAATGAATAAACTGCTGCACCAAGAGCGCATGCTACGCCCATCCACTGTCAACTAGAACTTTATGGCATTGTTGGACCACAACAAAATTTTGATTGAAAAAAAAATCAAACAGAATATGTGCCTTACCAAGATGTAACAGTTAACAAATATCAAATTAAATTTCACCAAGTCCAACTGACCAAGGGCCATAACTCTGTACGAAATCAACCAACAGGAACCACATTCGAACTTGTTCTGTATCTCACTTGTTCTGTATCTCACAAATGCGCATATGCAGAATTTAAATTCACAGTAACTTCGGTATTTAGTTATTTGTTACCACTGGGTCGATGCCGCTGCTGGTGGACTGTTAGTCCCCGAGGGTATTCACCAGCCCAGTAGTCAGCACTTCGGTGCTGACCCGAAAACCGATTGTATTTGGAACCTTACAATATCTAAATTTTGTAAATTTTGTCGAAAACTAAGGAGTATCTCCCTCATGCAAAGCTCTGTCCTTAGCTGATTTTGGCTCCACATTTAGATCATATTGGTTATTTGTTCTCTATCAGTTTTTAAACATCTTTGAGTTTATGGTCTTCCAAACGTTTAGATTTTATCTGCACTGAAGAGACATAAGTTGTCGAAATGCGCATATGCAGAATTTAAATTCACAGTAACTTCGGTATTTAGTTATTAGATATACTCACATACCAAATATACAATCAATATGTCAAGCGTTTACAGTAAAAAACTCCCGAAACTTATATTTTCAAAATTTCATTAAGTAAAAGGACCATAACTCTGTACAAAATCAACCGACTCGAACCAAATTCTAACTTGATCTGTATCTCACCTAGATATACTCATATACCAAATATGAAATCAATTTGTCAAGTGGTTACAGAAAAAAAAACTCCGGAAACCTTTATTTTTTCAAAATTTCACTAAGTCCAAGTGCCATAACTCTAAAAATCAACCGACCAAAACCAAATTCGAACTTTATCTGTACCTCTACTAGATGTACTCATATACATGTACCAAATATGAAATCAATATGTCATTCGGTTACAGAAAAAAAACTCTGGAAACGTACATTTTTCAAAATTTCACTAAGTCCACGGGCAATAACTCTGTACAAAATCAACCGACTGGAGCAAAATTCGAACTTGATTTGTATCTCACCTAGATATATTCATATACCAAATATGAAATCAATATGTCAAGCGGTTACAGATAAAAACTCCGGAAACCTTTATTTTTCAAAATTTCACTAAGTCCAAGGGCCATAACTCTGTACATATCAACCGAACGGAACCAAATTCAAACTTGATCTGTATCTCACCTAGATATACTAATATACCAAATATGAAATTAATTTGTCAAGTGGTAATAGAAATAACTCCGGAAACCTATATTTTAAAAAAAATTCACTGAGTCCAAGGGCCATAACTCTGTACAAAATCAACCGACCGGAACCAAATTCCAACTTGATCTGTATCTCAAATAGATATACTCATTTACCAAATATGAAATCAATATGTCAAGCAGTTACAGAAAAAATCTCCGGAAGGCGGAAACCAAAAAGTTAACGAACGGACAGACGGATGGACGGAGGGTATACCATAATACGTCCGTCTGTCGACGGGCGTATAAAAACGTGTTTCTCCCCACAGCTTTATTTCACAATATCTACCGGGTATCCTTTGACATATTTCTTTGAAGAATTGTCCAAGTCCAAAAAATCATTGCAGAAGGATTTAATTAAAAATCGAAGTCAAATTATCTACCCTTCTTGTTTCAGACAATAATAATATTCCTTTTTGCACATATCCATATAGTGTCCTACTTTTGTGTAAAGTTTCATAAAGTTAAAGTTTCATTCTTTGATTGGTTTAAGAGGAGTTGTGCTTACAAGCAGTGTGGACAGACGGTCAGACAGATAGGGTGATTGCTAAATACCCCTTAAACTTCGTTTGCGGGAGGTTAAACTATATTTTAAAGTTACCAAGTACTTGAGGGTCTGTGTTGCCAGACAGAAAAAGATCCATCCATTTTCCTAAATGCTAACTCTCTCTGATATCCTGAAAAAGCAGCATATTAATTATAAAATTCTTTCCAATATTGAATTCCAGCAATTTCCAAGTGAACGGAAAAATTATTGTTGCGTTTTCAGCCATCCTAAAATTAAGTAATATCGAAATATTCTGTCCCCAAGACCTTTCAAGTTTTTTATTTAAATATCTAGGAGATACTTTCTTAATAAGCAATGGTCTTGCAATAAATGTTCGTAGGCTCATATTATATCTCTCACACTGCCTTTAATGAAACATAGCTCAAAAGTTTTTGAAGCAAAAATGTATACACGAGATGCAATACAATAGTTGCACAAAAATATCTGAAGGATACTAGCTGACAGCTTATGTATTGAACGAAATATTCAACTTTAAAGCTAAGAATTTAAGTAGTGATATCTACATTCATTGTAGGCCCATTTGATGGAATCCAATCTGCATTTCTTCAATTAAAAAATCATAACAAAAACAGAAGCAATGCAAATCTATGAAAAACAAACTAATGTAAGGAATATATTTAATTTGGTGGTCCTACAAATACATAATATTCTTCTTTACAGGTACAGATAATTATTGTCTAAACTTACCCACTTTCATGAAGAATTTCCCTCTATTTTCTGCTTGGGTTGTAAGTCTATTCGTATCATGGAGATATTTCATGGCATATACTATGGGTGCCATGATGATCATTGTCTGCTCTCCACATCCTTGGGGCACATTGTCTAATAGTGTGTCGACACCATCTAACACTGTCTGTACAGCAGAATCCATTATGTTACCTATAGATTAAATGTACAAAATAGTATATCATGTCCGCAAACATGTGGTACATTGACATCGCCTAACACTGTCTGCACGGCAGAATCCATTATGTAACCTATAGAAAATTGTACAAATGGTAAATAATGATCATTGTCTGTTCTCCTCAACCCTGTGGTACATTGTCTAATTGTGTGTCGACACCACCTAACACTGTCTGTATAACAGAATCCATTGTTACCTATAGAAATATGTACAGATGTTAAACAATAATTAATGTGTGTCCTCAACCCTGTGGTACATTGGTGTAATAGTGTGTCTACGCCACCTTAAAATGCAAAAATACCCGAGTTGCATATGAAACAGTTAATGTAGTTATGCTGTACGCGTATTTCAAGGAGTAACCTGACATCAGCAGCATTAAAATCAAATAATATTTTATTATCCTTATCATCCATATCCAAAAATAGTCAAAAAAGAAGTACTCATTACCAAAAATATCGAAATATATCTAACACTATCTGTACAGCAGAATCCATTATGTTACCTATTGAAATATGTACGGTAAATAATGATCATTGTCTGCTCGCCCATCCCTTTGGTACATTGTCTATAAATATATCTAGACCGCCTAACACTGTCTGCACAGTAGAATCTATTATTTTACCTATAGAAATATGTACAAAGAGTACACCATGTCCACAGCCTTTTGTTACATTTTCTTAAAGTGTATCTTACAACCCCTAATACTGTTTGAACGTTGGAATCAATTACGTTACTTATAGAAATATGTACAAATGGTGAATAATGATCATTTCAGTTCTACAAAACAACGTGGTACATTGTCTAAGGATATATATCTACATATCCTAACACTATCAATATACCGAAATCGATTGTCATATTAATTCTTCGGATTTCCTCATTTCGGCACATTTTTGTTATCTCCAAGGCCGCCTTCTCATCATTGCTTCAAAAAAATTCCGTCTCATACAATCATTGAAATGCCTGTTCCACATCAAGACCATTGCATTTAACAGTTTGTCTGCTGTTTTTGCAACTAATTTTTCTTTTGTGGATTTCGATTTCTGTTAATACTGTTCCATAATTCTGTTACTACCCTCACTTACCTGAAGATATACGTACAAATGATAAATGCAGTTACATTGTGAAAACAACACAATATCATGTACTACCTATATGAGCACTTTGTCTAATATATAGCACAAATTTCTAGTTGATGAAAGCTGGCTGTCTACATATTGAATAAATATGCAAAACAAAATGTGTCACGGATGGATTCTGCTGAAACAGTTTACGAATTGACATCTTTCAGTTATAAATACAAAAAATACCGAAGTTGCATCAAAAACAGTAAATTTCGTTATGCTGTACACGTGTTTCAAGGAGTAACCTCTCATCAGCAGCATTAAAATCAAAATCAAATAATATGGAAAGCTATAACTTCCAACTATATCCTTACTGACGCCAGTGCTCAAGTTTCATGTTTTGTCACTTACGACATTCTTACTGATAGCAGTATCCATACTGCTTCATGCCCATATAAGTTGATGACAGGTGCCCTACCCTC
Source organism: Modiolus philippinarum (assembly GCA_002080025.1). Classification (NCBI taxonomy): domain Eukaryota; kingdom Metazoa; phylum Mollusca; class Bivalvia; order Mytilida; family Modiolidae; genus Modiolus; species Modiolus philippinarum. The sequence continues at coordinate 30,699 of MJUU01026827.1, forward strand.
ACATGTGCTGTTCTGTGTTGCTTTCCACAAGATACTGACTAATGACAGTCTTACATACGCCAGCCCCAGTATTTCTTCTTACAACATACTTTAAGATGGCAGATTCCTTACAATCACCACTGCCTGTCATTGCTTCTTAGTACAAACTTACTAATGACAGGTGCCCCATAATCGCCTATGCTCAGTGTTGCTATACACAACACATTAACTGATAGCACATGCCTTTTAATTGACAGTGCTTGGTATTTCTTCCAAAAGACATACTAACTGATCACAGATGCCTTGTAATCACCAGTGCTTGATATTGCTTTTTAGAACAAATTTACTGATGGCAGTTGCCCTATGACGCCTGCGCTCCATGTTACTATACACGACATATTTACTAATATCACATGCCTTTTAATTGACAGTGCCTGGTATTTCTTCCAAAAGACATATTAACTGATGACAGATGCCTTGTAATCACCAGTGCTTGATATTGCTTTTAGAACAAATTTATTGATGGCAGTTGCCCTATGACGCCTGCGCTCCATGTTACTATACACGGCATATTTTTTTTTGTAATGAACTTTATTGGCACAAATTTGAGCATGGTTGTTATAATATATATTGTGAAAAAATAAACATTATTATCAAACAGTGAGACATATCAAACAATAATATTGTAAATTACAACACAAACATTTCTGTTTGAGGAATTCAATTCAAGCCAAGTTAAAATTTTTGCAAACTAAATCTGAGCCTTTATGTCATACAAAAATAAAGCAATATGGAAATAGAACTCGCAAAGTAATCTAAAATCCTATATAAAGACTGACATAAATATTTTCACATATATATGAAAAAAAACATTCAAATACATATGCTTAATCATTATAAAATTAATTTTCAAGTATTGGGAGCCAGGGGTTCCAGTAGATTGCAATTTCCAATGGTGACTTCTTTCTACAATAAATATATCTCTCAAAAGAAAGATTTTCTATAATATAATTTTTGCAACCCTTAAAACTTAATTTATTTCCATTTAATTTTGATCTAAAAATAAAAAATATTATTATTGATAAAATTAAGTTACGCATATCATTCAAAGGGTTTCGTATACCATAGTAACCAAATAATACAATTTCTATATTCAATGGGAATTCAATATGAGTTTTGTCAAAAATCCATCTGTTTAAGTCATTCCATAATTGAGACACTTGATAACAAGACCAGAATAAATGCTGAATAGTTTCAATTTCTTCTCTGCAAAAGGAACACTTGTCATCTTGTTTGATTTTCATTTTTTTTTAAAGATAATTTGTACCAGTTATTCTATGTAAAATCCTGTACTGTAGCAATTGGAGTTTAGTATTTTTAGTGCTAGAGAAAACCATGCGGTGAATTTTTTTCCAATCTGAAGATTTACCTAGCGAAGTAAACCATTTTTCTTCACAGGTCAAATCTGTTTCTATGTTTAGTAAGGCATTATACATGTCTTTGGATCCTTTCTTTGAATTTAAAAGTATATGAATTGGATTGGGGAGTAGGGGACCTTGAACCCTTTTCAAGTTTGTAATGTCAATGTTTAAGTTGCGCATGAAGGTTTTTATACAGGATGTAATTCCATTGTATAACAGAAAGTTTGTATTAATATCATATTTTTGGATAAATTGATCATATGTGAAGAATTTTCCATCCTGACTTAACAAGTTATTTATCATCCAAACACCCTTTTCCATCCAATTTTTATAGGCTACTTTTTTATTATCTATTTTTATAAGTTTATCATTCCAGATACTGTGTGTTAAAATGTTTACGTTTTAAAATGTATTATTATTTAATTCCATCCAAGCATCAAATATTTCTTGCCAGAATTGGTTCTTCAACTTTTTGTACGGACCAGTATAAAGCATAGTTTTTGTATCAATATTTTCTGACAGAGAAAAAAATTTGAAGGTCTGGGAATTACTCCTCACTAACCTTCTAACCCATGTAAGTTTTAATCCTTTTATGTATTTAACAATATCCAACATTTTTAATCCCCCTACTTCATAAGGTTGTATAAGAATGTCCCTCTTTATTTTGTCAGGTTTCTTGTCCCAGATAAAAGCATAAAAACTAGAAATTAAATCATTTAAGAGCGATTTACTAGGGCTTGGTAATGATAAAAATAAATGATTGACTTTTGAAATAATAAGAGATTTTATTACTGTTATTTTACCTATTGGTGATAAGGTCTGATTATACCAACTTTTAAAAGATAACTGAATTTCTCTAATTTTTTTGTTATAATTTAAAGATTCAATTTCTGTCAAATCTACTGAGAACTCTATTCCGAGCATTGTGAATCTACTGGAACCCCATTTCAATCCCCACTTTACACACATTGTATCTTGAGAGAATTTTTTTTTTACCTCTCCATATTACTTTAGTCTTGTCTAAGTCTATTTTCAAGCCCGACATATCTGCATATTTCTGCAGAAGACAGAGAGAAGCATTTAAAGATTCTGCAGAACCGTCTAAGATTAAAGATGTGTCATCTGCATATTGTGAAAGTTTAAATTCTGAATCATCAATAGTTAAGCCTGTTATTTTTTCATCTTTTCTAATTAGAATTCCTAATATTTCTGCACATAATAAAAAGAGATAGTGAGATAAACAATCCCCTTGTCTCATGAGCCTCTTTGTATATCAAAAAAATCTGATAGAAAGCAATTCTGAGTAACAGCTGACTGAATGTTTGTGTAAAAAGTCTTTACCCAATTACAAATAGATGGGCCAAAGTTGAAAAAATGTAGAACTTGATCTATGAATTTCCATGATATTGAATCAAAAGCTTTTTCAAAATCTATGAGGAGGAGAATGCCAGGAATGTCATTTTTCTTCAGTATAAAGAAGGATATCATGTATAAGTCTTATATTTTCACCTATAAACCTACCTGAAATAAAGCCAGTTTGTTCATTACTTATCAAAATATCTAATACTGATTTCAATCGTTCAGCTATACAACTAGAAGCCAGCTTATAAACTGTGTTTAAAAGACTTATAGGTCGCCAGTTTTTCATAAATTGTTTAGGCTTATCTCCTTTTGGAATGCATGTAATTATTCCCTGCTTTTGTGTTATTGACATCTCACCCTTTCTATAACCAAAATTAATAGAACGGTGAACAAACTTTCCTATGTCTATCCAAAAAAATTTAAAAAATTCATTTGTGAAACCATCAGAGCCTGGGCTTTTCATGTTTTTCATTCTTTTAATAGCTGAAGTCACAATAACATATTTTCCCTTCCAAATTTTCTTTTTGATCATCCCGTAGTTTTGGTATATCTTCATATGGAACTTCTTCGTCTAAGTTTACATTTTTTAACATAACATTTTTAGAATACAGTTTCTTATAAAAGTTTTTTGCTTCATCTAAAATTTCAAACTGATTTTCTATCAAGACGTTATTTTCATTTACTAATTTTTGAATAGTTTGTCAGTATAGTGTTTAGTTTCCAAATTTAAGAAATAACTTGTTGGTTTTTCTCCTTCTTCTATCCACTGAGCTTTAGATCTCACATATTGCCCCCTCATTTTTTCCTCTCTTAACAATTTCAAAGATGACTTTTTTGTTTCTAATAAATTAAAGGTTTCCTCATTATTTATATTTTCCTCCAGTTCTTTAATTTCATCTGATAATTCTTTTTCAAGTTTAATTTTCTCCTTTTTCCTAAAAGAAGCAAAAGAAATTGTCTTTCCCCTAATTTCCCAGTATCCCAAATGAAAGTGGACATTTTCAGCTAGATTCACGTCTTCCCGGATTTGACTACCGACTTTGACATTTTCCCGGATTGAATCACCCACAGTGTGACGGGTGCTGTTAACAGAGCAGGACATGCTTACCCTTCCGGAGCACCTGATGTCACTCTCAGTTTCACTGGAGTTCACACTGTGAGTGCCTTTGTTCTGAATGTTGTGGTTTCTGGTTCTGTGCTTTGTGTCTGTCTGGCGTCATTGTTTTTGTGTCTAACGTCATTGTTTTCTGTGTTCTCGTTTTTGCCCTGTCTTTGGACTTCGATTTTTGAGAATTTTACCCCTTTGTTCCTTCGGTATTCTACTGCCGTTGTTCCATCAATAAAGTTTCCAGAAATAATTGATCATTAATAGTTAATTGTATGTCACTACAGTCAATGTTGTCTGTCATATTAGAGTCATAAACTAGGACACCATACTGTTTTTTAATTTTAGTAATTGTTTCTTTAATCAGTTTTACATACTCAGTATTATATAGTAATGCATTATTGAATTTCCAAAGTCCTTTTCCTACTTGAAAGTTATTTAACTTAAGTTGTAAAAGTATAGGTGAATGGTCAGACCGATAACTATTTTAAATTTTTACATTTTTCACGTTTTGATACATACTCTGTGAAGTTACGAAAAAGTCGAGTCTAGCTTGTTTAAGTGGGTTAGACTTTCTCCAGGTATATCTTTTAACATCCGGATAAAGTTCACGAAAAGGGTCAATAAGACTGTAAAATTGTTTAAGTTCTTCCAATTTTAATTTTGCATTTGGATTGTTCACATTTACATAATTAAATGTATCAAGGTACTGGTCTTGAACCAAATTGTAGTCACTTGCCAAGATAATTTCTTGATTATTAAAATTTTCAATAATGTCTTTTACTTTGTCATAAAAATCAGGAGAATCCTTATTCGGGCCATAGATATTTACCAAAGTTATTTTATTATCATCAATCTGAAGTTCTATACCAAGAAGACTACCAGTATCATCCCTTTTTATCTTGATTATTTTGTATTCAAAATTGTTATTTAACAAGATAGCAACTCCCCTTTTATTGCTTGACAGCGAATTAAAAATGCATTCTCCTCCCCATAGGTTTCTTATACCCTGTTCTTCTCTCTCTGTGAAATGAGTATCCTGTAAAAAGTATATATTGCAATTCTTTTTTTTAAATAGTCGAGCACATCTTGCCTCTTCTCTGCAGAACCTAAACCCTGACAGTTATATGAAACTATCTGCAAAAAATTATTCATAATAACAGAAACCGTTTTAATTCAATAAAAACGATATTTACCAAATTATAGAATAGAATACACGGCATATTTACTGATAGCACATGCCTTTTAATTGACAGTCCCTGGTATTTCTTCCTACAACATAGTAACTTAGTGATGGCAGAAACCCTACAATCGCCAGTGCATGGCTGGTATGGATTTCTACAGATGGCGATGCCCTTCAATAGCCTGTGCTCCATGTTGATTTACGTGATATATACCCGTACGAAATATTGAGGCGTAAACCAGCTGGGTTTGGCACGGAAACTAACTGGTTTCAAGGCGTAAACTGAAATTACGTGTCTTTGCCAGGCGTAAATGAGCAGGACACATATTCCTGCTCTACAGTGAACAGTAATCTGTGTACCCTGTCCAGGCATAAACATTTAATATCCAGTTGGTTCAACACAACAGCACATATAAAAATGAAACATTCAGGAAGTTTCCAAACCAGTTGCTTTTTATACATATATAAACAAAATTTATCAAGGGGATCATGCGAATTTTGACATTTTTGGCTCTCCTTTTCTTCGCTGGATCAGTGTTGTTAACATGGTTAATTTGTGCTTTTGGGACTTTCTTCTACATTTTGTTCAAAATGATGTTAATGTTCAGTTTTAGGATCTTTTATAGTATACACTTTAGCATGTGAGTATATAATAATGTTTGTAAGGAAATAGTCATTAATCAACTGCATGAGATTGTCTGACTACAGTAATTCCTGTATGTTTTTCACAATTTTTCATTTAAGTTTCATCTTTGACTAACATATTTAGTGAAAATGCTCTGATCTGTTATTCTTTTAATTCATTACTTTTTTTAATGTGTTTTACTTCTTTATAAAGAATACATGTTTGCACTACTGAATTCAATAATACAAATTATTTTTTCTGTATTTCTACATACTGATTCCCCAGCATTTTTTGTACATAACTTCTTTGTTTTTCTTAAATTTGAATAGTAAAATATGTCAAGGGCAACGTATTACATAATTCAAAAATGAGGTCAGTCTAAACAGATGTCGGAGCAGAATAATTTACGCCTGGTTATTTTCTTACGCCTGTTTATTTTTTTAAGCCTGCTTTATTTTACGCCTGGTTTTATTTTATGCCTGGATTTATTTACCCCTGGTTTTCTATATCCAACTTATTTAAATATTACGTGTCTATTTCCGCCTGGTTTACGTGTCATTTGACGCCTGGTTTACTTATTTGGTCAGATTGAATGCTTACGCCTGGTCAGAAGGAAATTTACGCCTGGATGACGTGTTTTGACCAGGCGGCTCATTTCATACAGGTAGTTACCGATGGCAAATGCCTTATAATTGAAAGCGTCTATCGCTACATTTAACATACTTACTGATTGCAGATGCCTTACAATTGCCAGTGCCTGGAATTGCTTCTTTTGGTAATGTCATTTCTACTTTTGTAAGTTGTGTGTTATCTGTGTTAATTGGATACGTAACTGCAAAGACAAAAATAAGTTTTTCAATTTAAAAAAAAACGGTAAAAAAGAAAGTGTCAGGAAATCATACGAACTTGAAGATAGGCAAAAAAAAGCCAATGAAATCTGGAAACTACGAAGTCTGAACTTTCATTTGTAGTTGTTGTAATATAATAATGTAACAAAAATGTTTGAGTGTTCTATGGAACAAATGTGTTGCCTTGCTATTTATATATTGATATTATTGTTATTTATGATGCGTGCGTATGTACTTACAAATATTACAAAAAGAATAAAGAAATAAATAAAAAATGAAAAAATCTGACACCTCCCTCGTCTGGGTTACAGGCATACATATATATAAATATATATATCTACTTGTTGTTACATTAATTTTGTTGTATTATTTTGTCTGAATTATGAATGTTATTTGTAATTGCCCCTTGAAGGACCTTGATTGGAATAAATGTATCTTATCTTACATCGAAGAGTTCCTGTGTTTGTTATTGAATAGGCTTAGTGAATAAAGTAAATAATGCTAAACACAATTTTTTGTGCACATCTACAGTATATACTGAATAACAAAATACCGACGTTACTGTAAATTTAACATCTGCATAAGCATCTTGGGCAGAGATATATACAACTGAGATACTACATACATGTAGTTTTCGATATTTTTATTCTTTAAAGGAAACAAATGTGCGTGAAAACATTTTGGGCACTCAAATTTTGAGCTGCTTTTACTGTTATAAGTAAAGTCAAAAAGCAAAAAACCTAAGAGTGAAGCTGAAAGGGTCAAAATCTGTGTCCTTTCTGAAAATTTTGTTTAGTGAAAATTGTCCATAGTGCACATTTTTTACACTTTGGGTCTACTTAAGTGTAGTACACGAGTTTTATACGCTCTGAAATTCTGAAATGTGTCTCTTTACCTTCAATGTTTTCATCAGATTCATCATGATGGTGTCGCTTGTGGTGTTTGGGATCAAGCCAAAACGAAACAGTTTTCTTCTCTTCTTTTCCTTCATTCTGAAATTGGTAGATTAGTGCCAAAGTAAAAATAAAATCGTCTCACAAGAAATGTGAGTAATAATGATATCTAGAGAACTACAAAATTCTAGGAAAACTATAATTGTCGTCCAAGGGCGTGATGGATTTTAACGAAAAGTGAACAAATGATTTCATCATGAATGATAAAAACTAAAAAAAAACCATATAATTGCAAAATGTTTACTAGCAAATACTTTTATTAAGAAATCCGTTGCAAAAAAAAAACACCAAAATATCCTATTAATTAGTTGCTTAGGAAAAACAATGATTGTCTTTGGGACGACACAATGGACAGATTTGACAAGGGTAAAGCTGTATGGCCTCTTTTTCCACTGTGAAGGGTATTACAGGATTCCGAGAGATAACCAACTGTTTTATCATAACAAGATAATATCGAGTCAAGGAACAATACAAAACATATCATTTTATAGCTGCACGAACATCAAATAAACACGGCTTGCCCTAAGATGATCATGACTCAATACTAAATGAAAAAAAATGCTAGACCAACTTACTACTACAAGTAAAGTTCTCTGTACCCGATCAGCGACATCATCTACCGATTTAACCATGACATCTATTGGGAACTGGCCTGCCTTCATTGGAACAATAGGAAACCGGACATGCTGTACATTATACGGAGCTACATCAATTTTTATTGTATCCTCGTCTGTACTACAGACATCATCTGTCTTCATTAAAGTCACCTCACACTAAAATATTAACACAAATTGGTTAAATGACAAATCTTGAGAACATAACATCTCATCAAGGTTTAGTTGACTATTATTTTCCACTTATCTTAAATGAATGAAGCTTTAGTTTGAAGGTTTGAAGCAGAGGCTTTTATGATAAGATTAATGAAAAGGGAGCAAAAATGAAATAAATGAATTAAGCGGCACTTAAAGAAGTGATATTTATACTCACTGGCAGCTTAAAATGTTTATAGTTATATATTGTAGCCCTGATCTCCGTTTGTTCCATTCTAACAACACTGTAGGGAAGATCAAGGTCAACGAAGAAATCTTTTGTACTGACAACCTCGACAGGTTCTGCAATACACATTCCATACAACCTGGACATGCTGACTGCTTCAAAAACATATGTTGTAATAGAATCTGGCACCATGACTCTTTTGAACAATTCACCATAGTCACTGAAGAGATATAAAGTTGCAACTTTTTCCAGTTGTCATTATTTTTAACTTCCTACTAATTGGTTGATAATGGTCGGCCATTGTTACTTAACATCAGCAGAAAGAAGGCTGTGTAGTTTTCAGACTAGTCTCTTGTTATATATTTTCTGTGTATCACATCAACAATAGGGTTGTTTTATTTTAACGTGTCTTTTCTATTTTTTGCCAAATCACAGCACACGTTCCAATAATTCAAACTTCACTTTTGTTGGCTGATTAATCATTTTACAAATAATCGCATTTATCTATTTTTTATTATCGTGAATTTTGGTCGACCATAAAATGAAAGTGAACGTAAAATGTAAAGTTATATGTAGTTTTTAAAATTAGTTCAAGCAATGAGACTTCTAACAATGGTTATCAAACAATCTTATTTCATTTCTCTAACACCAGTAATTCATATTTCGTGAAACTGTAAAGAATAGTAAATACTGATACTTAAATGATCATCTAGTCTTTGATGATTCCAAAGGCTGCCATGGAAATGAAAAAAAGGGAAATCAAAAGCGTTCCGAATTGGATGAGATAAAACAGGAAACTTGCTTAACATGTTAGAAAAGGTGTCAGGTCTCCAAGACTTTTGACGGGGCGACTGATGGCATGGCAACATCAAGACGTGAAAATTCAAAGTGCTCCCGACTTGGATCATATTATTACAGGAAAATTGCCCAACATATAAGAATTCATTTCATTCAAAATGGTGAGAGTTCCCATTGAAAAAAAAGGCGGAATCATTTTACTTTTTCAGACCACGATAAAATTTTATTGGACGATTATTTTGTATTAAGAATTCGTACTCTGATATGGTAGTTCTTTTGGGCGATTTCTTGTGTTTGCATCCAAACACAATTTATACCAGTTAAATGATGAAACACTAGGCCTTTTTAGATCCTACTTTCCTAAATAACAGTGAATACAAATGCAAAGAAATAATAATCGTTAAAATAAAAAAAAGATATACCCAATGTTAAAGTTTTTTGTGGACAAACAGACAAACAAACAGACAGACAGACCAAAAACTATATGCCCCCCGAATCTTCGATTCATGGGGGCATAAAAATGCTATGTTCTATCATAAATACATATACAATCTCATATTTTCTTCTTTTAATACACATCCTTAAATTGAGCTGAACATTTAATTTTAGATTTTAATGAAATAGGAGGTTTTGCGAGCCATATAATCGGTTAAACCTACCATTTTTTTAAATGTCTGTATCAAGTCAGGACCATTGCGGTTGACAGTTTTTGTCGGGGCATTTGTTTTCTGTGTTGTCTTGTAAATCACACTGTTATTATTAGCTTTGTCTTTGTCGATGATGTTTGTGATACAGATTTGCCGTTTTGATATGTGTACAAAGAGATAAATATATGATTTTTTTCAAACTTTCACCTTAGTCTTGTTTGAGGGTTAGAGAAGAAAAATGTACCATGGTTCACATTGGTTTTTTCTAAGGTTAGAAAATGATATTTACCAAGCATTCACTCAACAGATCTTTTGCAACTTCATTTTACTATGTACCGGAAGGAACATTTCAGTGTCTTGCAGACTGTCAATGGTAACTGCTGTTAAGTTGCTACCGGACACTACCACAAGGGAAGGGGAGGTTTGGCGCTCCATATTACCGGTTTAACCCACCATTTTTGTAAATGCCTGTACAAAGTCAGGACCATTGCGGTCGACAAACCTGTCGTTGGTTTCCACCTAATTTGTCTTTTTGTCTCATGGGTATTTGTTCTTGATAACTCTGTTTGGTAATTTATAATTACCTCCAGTTGATACTAATTTTGTACACATGCTACTTCTATTGTTGATTCGTTTGTTTGATCTGTATTTTTTATGGATAACAAGAGGCACGGGGGGATGTTATAATTAGGTAGTTGCTTTTGGAATATTTTCCTGAAATAGATGTTTTTCGTCGTGAAATATGTTTATGCAGTGTGCTTCTAGTTATAGCAACAAGTATGTTTTATGTTAAAGTGGACTTGCATAGACAATTGGTTTGCATAAATCGAAATGCTCCAGTTTCTTCCCTACAAATAATGTTTTGTGGATATTTCGATCTGTATGAACACACAAAGAAATCATAGAAACAATCTTACTCCAAAGTGTCCTCTTCGAACAGCCAGGATTCGGGGAAGTAAGATCGAATCTCAACATTTTCTATCATTGTGTTTATATCCCGGAAAGTAAATTCTTCATCCTGGGAATCAATTACCATTCTGTCTACAAAAAAAAACCATGACATTTACTTAAAATTAAGACACCTTCGGGTAACGTCTTGGACTGGGCAAGCTTCATTCCGAGTGCTTGAAATGTTCCCCTTGAGTGTCTGATCTAGCAAGCTTTATCAGGTACTTGAAAATTTTTTTTTTGGTGTCTGAGATTTTTTTGTCTGACACTTTCCATGTACTCTATAAGTCTATAGGTTCTTTACTAGTCTTCCATCAGCAATTTTATGTAGGCATTATAAGTTTATCGATTTCACTCGTAAGCTTCGTAATATCACTATACAAAATTAAATCCAAGTGTTTTGAATTACACAGGTGATGTTTGTAACAACCAATAATTTTGTTAAAAGCAATGGCTTTTAATCATTCAAAGATGAGTAGTATAATTTTTTGTCAATTCAAGTAACCTCAGCTTCATGTGGTGTTTTCGAGCTGTTTGCAATCCTTGAGAAAGACTTCAGAGTTTTAAACGCATACTGGCGTCTCATAGATACTGCCGATGTCTACTGAAATACATGATGATTCTTTAGGAAACACTTCGAGAAATCTTGAATTTGGTTTTCTTCCGTAGTACGACAGTGTTATACCAGCATACTACGCTCCTTGGGGTAGCCGGCGGTAAGTTGCGAGAACTTGATCAATCAAAATTAAGTTTTGTTCATTTCCCTTTTCAAGACTGTGGTTATAGCTTCAGTAGTCTACCTCTATTGGATTTTTTTTGGTATGTTTATTACATGTATACTATAGGGAAAGGAGACAGAGAAAAGTGAGGTTTGTGTATCCATAAACCGGTTTAACCCTGCCGCTGTTTTTTGCTAGCGCCGCTACCATGTCCGGCTATCCTGAGTTTCTATCATTGTCTGCTGTCTTTTATTCGTTTGTATTTTTTCTTGTGCAGTTCCTTGGTACATTGTGGCATTTTACTGTGTTTTTCAGCCATTGTAGGTATTTCCTGTTATCCTTTTTATATTATGCGTTCGAGTTTGAGCTCAAATATGTTATCATCGGAAAAACACCGTGACAATGAAATAAAGAAAAGCAAATTGAACAATATTTCATAGAGGAAAACTGCTTGAAACAATATCTTCATGAATAATTTTCAAATATTTTAAATCCCTAACGTTATACAAAATCTTAAAATAAGGTGATTTGTTTTGCTAGTATATGTTACCCCAGTCAAAGAAATTTGTTGATTGTACTGTGCTTTCCATCTCTAGAGCACGACTGTGGCGGGCATGTATCATACAACATTTATAGAAAGCTTTAGCACATGTGGAACTGTTTGTCAGGTTCTGAACTTGTTCGCCTTCTACAAGGCAAGATTGGGTATCAACAAGATGAGTAAGGCCAAACTGGTTTCCTGCACTACAGCATGGGTTTGTCATTTGTCTGGGATCTAAAATAAAACGGCATTCGTATGGAGACAATATGTATATATATTATCCAAAAATCCAATAATCAGTGCTTACTGTACTCTTCTTAACCTGAGTAACGAGTTTTCCTTAAAAGGCTACATTTGTATTTTGGTCCCCTTTTCGAGGAAAAAATAGCAGTGTTTGAACAATGTTTGAGAGAGAAATTGTATTCTATTGTTGTGTTTGATCCATGGTATATTTAATCTGAATGCAACATTCTTCGAGAAAGAATTATTATTAGTACTAAAGTCGGCTACAAATTGCCTGTTATAGGTTGTCTTTGACTTACTGACGTGGGAGATTCATAGTTTCAGACTCTATGATGATGTTGTTTTGTACTTATTTTTACTATACATGTATTTATATAATACAATTGTTGTCTTCTGCTGAGGCTAATATGATTTTTTGTTGACTTGTAAGACGATATTCACCAAGACTTTAGATAAAGTGCCTATTTGTTTTTCGTGTCAATAAAAAACGTATTCATCGAAACAATTGCAATTATTGTTTCATTATATACATGCAGTCCAATACATGACGTCACAGAGTCAATGCAGACCACTACTCGGCACATTCCGTCATCTGTACATTTATTTCTCCAGAGTTATTGACCAAGAGCTGATATTTGCGTGATAGCAGTAAAAAATATAATCAAATTAAACTAGACATTTTGTAGTCAATAAATTATCCCACAAGGTTTCAAATATTTCATCTAGAAGTTGCTGAGATGAAGATAAATAACAAAGGATACTGATTGACAACAAGGTAGACATGTTTTAGGCCACATACATAGACTTAGATTCCTGCAGTCCCCAAAATGTTTATATTTTATGTGTTATAGAAGAACATATATCTAAAAAAGACAACAAATGGATTAGCCTTGGAGAAGGAACCATTTATAAGATTTCCACAAAACTATTACCACTCATCCCTTTAAATGAAATTCTAATGAAACATATATTAAAGACATAAATCTCACATTTTTTGTTCTTATTTCAGAAATAAAGGTTCTACAACCGCATCAAGTGAGATATAACATACATGGCTTGCCAAACGTTCGATAGCAGAAAACTTATAATCAACAGTCAAACAAATGTCTTATAAGATACTTGACCAAAAATATAACTCTTTTGATGATAAAAAAATAAATATCATCAGGTGTTCATCTTTTTCATCAGTCCTCAGACGATAAAATTGGAAAAGACAGGACACCAATTTCATGTCTTAACTGAATTTAAACAAAGAACTTACCGATACCAATCTTCTCTCTATAGAATAGTGATGTATTTCTCATATCAGTCAGCAATAAATAAGAAGAAACAAACACAGAAATTATAGTAATTACCTATGTCACGTTTTTGCCTGTTATTTTTACGGCATTTAACACTATTTCTCTGAGATGTCAGTACTTCAGAGTTAGTTATAACAGCCAGACCAGCATCCTAAAAATGTAAGATTGAATAAAAACCAATAAAAAATTGAATGATAACCAAAACCATGCACAAAGTCACTAGTTACAACCATTATCTTACAAAAATTAAACTTTAATTAATAAAACTAGAAACTGACAAAATATATACCCCTGCTCCCCCAAAGATCAAATCAAAATTTTAACGAACAGACGGCCGAACGGACACCATGATCACTATAGACCATCCGCTAAAGCAGGGGTTTAATAAAGCTATGTCCAAATCTCTTGGCAATATTGGAATATAGAAGCGGTCTTTGGAGAGATTATATCCTGCAATAAAATGCAAAAAAAATCATTAATTTTGGTAAAATAATTGTTTAACAAACAACAAAAGCATATGGAGTAAACGCAGGTGAGACAAGGCTTCTACAAAAACACGATAAAAAACAACAGAACAATGTTTAAAAGATTTTTAATGTCTATGATTTGATACACAGGCCGGTCTGTCAAAAAGCAGTGAGTAGTAACAGTGCCAAAGGGGTTTTTCATCGTTTTTTTTCAACGTAAAAATGTTAACTGCTAGTGACAAGACGATGATCGACGATGTAAGTCACATACTTTAGTGATCTTAAGAATACTAAGGTTGAGAAGCTCTTTCTTTCAAATTTTAAGCGTGTACAGTTCTCACATCCTTTGAAAAACAAATAATTTCGAATTTAGGTGCATATTTGAAAGCTATGTCATGATTTCTAAAACTGATTTATGATAATATTAGATATACAAAAATAAAAAGGATTTTTTTAAGCCATCTCTCTTACCAAGCATATAAAGATGTCATTAATCGTTCAAAATCTGAAAGTTTTTTTTTACATTCAGTGTTTGCTTCGTCTCGTATGACCTGAATGGATTCCTTTGTTCTTTCTGGTAACGTCTTCTCAACAATTAACAAAAGATCGGCAAACAAAAACCGAAGCAATAAAAGAGAAAATGTACAATTTAATAAACAAAACATGACAAAGAGAAAAAAAAACAAAATCAAATTTCGTTTTACAAACCTGGTATTGTATAATCATACCTCAAACACTTTGTTGACATTGATTCCACCTCCAATACTACATCCAAGGTCATGGCTACCAAATGCAGAAAACATCTGAAAAAAAATTCTATCAGTCAAAGTATATTCATCTTACAGTAAAGGTTTGATAAATTCAGCCTGTCTAAAGAAAAATTTTAAATAACCCACTAAGAAGTTTTGCAATTAAATTAACAATGAAGGGATATGGAGTAAAGGCAAATGAGAAAAACATCTCTACAACTACATGGTAAAACCAAGCAATGGACCAACGCTTTTATTGTTGTTTTTCATCTTGAAGTCACCACGAGGCCTTCAACAATGAGCATTACTCATACCTCATAGCAAGTCCAAGACGGCCCCAACACCAGTTTGAGCGAAATTCCATGCTAATTGCTAAGCAACGCTACATCAATGTCTTTTTTCCTTTGATCCATGGATGCGGGATCGTCAACAAACTTAACTGGCAAAGTGTTCTTACAATCGCTGTCATCCATTGCCTTACAAGTTTGTTTAGTTGACTCAATATTCTCTAGGCTTATACATAAAAAAGAGTTACCTTGAACTTTCAATATTTGACCTTTCTAACTGACCTCATTGATTCAATATTTTACTTACGTGGTCTGAATCATCCCCTTTTTATAAATATGCCAATGTGTGAATAACGTTTAACATTGGATTTACCAAAAAATAAAAAAAAATAAAAATAAAAATAGACACTTCGTTGTTGTACATACAAATATTATTCTGGAGCGCTTTAATTATAGTAATAAAGGATTGCACCTTCCGAATCATTTAAATTTATTTTTTATGTGTAATGAGGCAATTAATGAACTCGAAATATTCTGTTATCGAATAACCTTACCACAGATTTATCCATTCTGTTCTTCTCACTGATCTGGTACACGGCTTTATCAACAGCCAAGAATCCAACCCGACTGAGAGGTGCTCCAGTAATATTCAGGAACAAAGAAGTATTCGGTGATATTGTTGCATTGTCAACAAAAATATTCAACTGAAATAAAAATTACATTTAGAATCATAATTAAGATTTGTATTGGTTTCAATTTTGTGCTTCAAAGTTTTTATATTGTATGATTACATATCTGCACTGATCAGACATAAGTTGTCGAAATGCGCATATGCAGAAAATAAATTGACAGTAACTTCGGTATTTTGTAAATAATTACCACTGGGCCGATGCCTCTGGTGGTGGACTGTTAGTCCCCGAGGGTATTCACCAACCCAGTAGTCAGTACTTCGCTGCTGACTCGAAAACCGATTGTACTGAAACTTGCAATATCTTAATTTCACGAAATTTTGTTTAAAACTAAGAAGTATTTCCCTCATGCATAGCTCTGTTCTTGGCTGAATTTTGGCTTTTCTATTTAGATCCTTTTGGTTATTTGTTCTCTATCAGCTTTAACATATTTTTAGGTTAATCAACTTTTAATCAAGTTAATCAAGTTTTGGTTTTGACCTGCTCCGTTGAGACATAAGTTGTCGAAATGCGCATATGCAGAAAATAAATTGACAGTAACTTCGGTATTTCGTCATAGATTCAATTCTCTTCTTTTGAGATTCAAACTAAAACATCATATCAATGGTTTTTATAAATGTAACTGACTAACTATAATGCTGTCATTTAAAATCCAAACGATATAATTAAAATATGACGAAGTCAAGCCTGATTTTTTCCGTTTTTGCCACATCTTTTTATTGATCTGGACTAAAATTAGCAGTAGAATTTTATGTTGCAATAATAAAACTGAAAACAAACAAGATGTGTTTTGTGAAACTCTTATGCACCCCAGTAGAAGTCAAGAAGAAATATTTAACACATTGACCAATTATTAATGTGCTCCTGACAAATTAATGTGTAATAACAAATTCTGAAGTCAATTGAAAAGTTAATCACAACAAATGATGATTGTAATTGGATACAAACACAGAAGTCACCCAAAAGACTCCCTCCAATCATTATCCAAACATTATTAAGAAAACAATTTCACCTCCTTTTTTTGAAACATTCACAATTAACTCAGTGTTTTCAGTACTCTGGTCATTTGATAAAATCAGGATTCTTTTCATAAACTTTATCAATACTGATTTTCACAAAAGTGGAGGAATATATATAAGATATGGATTACATCAGAATAGTAATAAATATTTTTAGTAACATCCCTCATCACTGATAAATAAGTATATAATGCTGCTGATGAGGAATTAATTTCTGAAATGACCATACAGCTTATTAAAATTATTGCAATTGGAGTTGACATATGTGTTATGGTCTCATGTTCATTTACTCCATATCCTCTCGTAAAACATAGGTAATCAACGATTACAAAGTTAGCCTTGTTATGGCACGTTGTCGCAGCAACCAAATTTTGCCTCTATGCTGACATACTATCAAAATTGCATGCAAATGCAAGGTTACCTGAACCAACAATGTACAGTTACTGAGCTATGAACTCTGATGTATACATTAATGTAAGTCATTCATGCGTAAAATGTAGGTTTAAGTGACCTAATTTTGTCTGAATGCTGAGCTACCATCACAGATGCATGCACATGCACATGCAGGATGATCCTACCATGTAAGTACCTAAGATCTGATCCCTGACATGAACTTGAATGTAAGTCACTCAATCGGAAAATGTAAGTCAAAGTGACCAAATTTTGCCAGGATGCTGACCTACAGAGATGCATAAACGTGCAAAGTTAGATGATCCTACCATGTACAGTGACTGAGATCTGAACTCGGACGTAAACTTGAATGTAAGTCACTCAAGCGGAAAATATAGGTCAAAGTGACCTAATTTTGCCTGGATGCTGACCTACCATCAGAGATGCATGCATATGCACACTTAGATTATTGTACTATGTATAGTATCTGAGATATGAACTAAAATGTAAATTTGAATGCAAGCCACTCAAACGGAAAATATAGGTCATAGAGACCTAATTTTCTTGGAGGCTGTGATTTAATCCAAGATGCGCCTGCATGCAAAGTTTGATGACTCTACACTGCATAGTTACTAAGATATATACCCAAATGCGGACGCGGACGAAGACGCGGATACGGACGCGGACGAGGACGCCGGGGGTACTCCAACAGTCCCCCTCAACTTCGTTGAGGTGAACTAAAAATGTAATACCAGTAAAAAGAAATTGAACAAGAGGCTCTCAAGAGCCTGTATCGCTCACCTGGGTCATGGCTGACACAATAAGTCAAAATTATCACAACGTTTAAGGTTCTCATTTTCAAATTTGTTTATTGACTGTTTAATGGTCTCATTTTGAAGTTTGCTGATGTTATATGATCCCAAATTAAACTATGTTCCCCACAGGCAGCTATTTTTGATGGGGCGTAGACCAACTGTCACTTTTCTTGAAGACCATGTTAGGATCATTCAGCCTCACTTTGGTTCCAATTGGCATAGTATTTTCAGAGGAGATCTTTAAATGATTTCCCATGGGGTCCAAGGTTAAACAATGTTCCCTGCTGACTGCCATCTTGGATGCTATGCGGACATGCCAGACACATTTTATGAAGGGGACCAAGTAAGGACCATTGTGACTAAGTATGATTCCAATTGGCCATGTACTTTCAGAGGAGAAGATCTTTGAATATGTTTCCCTATGGGGTCCAATGTTAAAAACATGTTCCCTCCTGGCGGCCATCTAGGATATGATGTGGACTTGCTGAACATATTTTTTAAAAGGGGCCACGTAAGGACAATTGTGACTAAGTTTGGTTCCAATTGGCCCAGTATTTTCAGAGAAGAAGATTTTTGCAAGATTGTCCAATTTTGGACAAAGTTCCCCGCTGGCGGCCATCTTGGATGACGTGCAGACTTGCTGGACAAAATTTTTAAAGGGGACCACCGAAGGACTATTGTGACCAAGTTTGGTTCCAATTGACGCAGTGGTTTCAGAGAAGATCTCTGAATGCTTTCCCATAGGGTCCAATGTTAAACCACGTTCCCTGCTGGCAGCCATCTTGGATATGATACGGACTTGCCAGACATTTTTTAAAAGGGGCCACCTAAGGACCATTGTGCCCAAGTTTGGTTCCATTTTGCCCAAGATGTTTCAGAGAAAAGAAGAAGATCTTTGAATGAAAAGTTTACGACAGATGGACCACTGACACAGTAATGGCAAGAAGGTCACCATGGCATAGCCATGCAGGTCAGATACTAAGTTATGCAGGCATAAAAGCTCAGATGCTATTTCAATATTTATCTGGAAGAGACATTTGCATGGTTGGCAAGCAGACTTTACATCATGATACAATATACAACTATATACAATTATTATTAATTTGTGAAATAAGTATAGTTTATGAAAGTATTTTTGCAAAAAAATGTAAAAGTTTGTATAAAAACACTTTTTTGCTCTTGATTATG
>MJUU01026827.1:50261-72036 GCA_002080025.1 Modiolus philippinarum
ATGTACAGTGACTGAGATCTGAACTCGGACGTAAACTTGAATGTAAGTCACTCAAGCGGAAAATATAGGTCAAAGTGACCTAATTTTGCCTGGATGCTGACCTACCATCAGAGATGCATGCACATGCAAGGTTAGATGATCCTACCATGTACAGTGACTGAGATCTGAACTCGGACGTGAACTTGAATGTAAGTCACTCAAGCGGAAAATATAGGTCAAAGTGACCTAATTTTGCCTGGATGCTGACCAACCATCAGAGATGCATGCACATGCAAGGTTAGATGATCCTACCATGTTCAGTGACTGAAATCTGAACTCGCACGTAAACTGGAATGTAAGTCACTCAAGCGGAAAATATAGGTCAAAGTGACCTTATTTTGCCTGGATGCAGACCTACCATCAGAGATGCATGCACATGCAAGGTTAGATGATCCTACCATGTACAGTGACTGAGATCTGAACTCGGACGTAAACTTGAATGTAAGTCACTCAAGCGGAAAATATAGGTCAAAGTGACCTAATTTTGCCTGGATGCTGACCTACCATCAGAGATGCATGCATATGCACAGTTAGATTATTGTACTATGTATAGTATCTGAGATATGAACTAAAATGTAAATTTGAATGCAAGCCACTCAAACGGAAAATATAGGTCATAGAGACCTAATTTTCTTGGAGCCTGTGAGTTAATCCAAGATGCACCTGCATGCAAAGTTTGATGACCCTACACTGCATAGTTACTAAGATATATACCCAAATCCGGAAGCGGACGAAGACGCGGACGAAGACGCGGACACGGACGCGGACGAGGACGCCGGGGGTACTCCAATAGTCCCCTTCAACTTCGTTGAGGTGAACTAAAAATGTAATACTAGTAAAAAGAAATTGAAAAATGATATGAAAAAAGTAAACATAAGTTTGGGGCGACTTAGTTAATACGCCTGTGAAACACAAAACACTGTCTAGTACTATTGAAAGGATATACAAAATGTTTAAGTTTTAAGTGAAGAAAATATTCTGAATAATACAAAATATCATTTTACAATACCAATTTGACATCAAGAAACATTTTCTCATTAATGAGTTTAATTTCTCTATATTCATTATATAAAATAAAATAATATAATTTTATTTTTCTGATGAAATTTAACGGAATAGTCCCATGTCAGTGTCAAGGTCAAATATTCTGGTACCAACTGAAAGGTCTTGCCACAAGGAATACACGTGCAAAATATGAAAGTCCTATCACTTACCATTCAAAAGATATATACTCAATTTTTAAGTTTTTAAGCATTTGTTAATATGCAAAGGTCAAGGTCACAAGGTCAAATATTCTGGTACCACAAAGAATGCACATGCAAAATATGAAAGCCATATACCTTACCATTCAAAAGATATACCCAATGTTAAGGTTAATTAGTTTTTCAAAAAGTCCATCACATGCTAATGTCAAGGTCACGAGGACCATAAACTCTGCAATGGTTTCAAAGGTCTTGCCACAAGGAATACACATGCAAAATATGAAAACCCTATCACTTACCATTCAAAAGATATACCCAATATGTGAAAGTTTTTTGGGGACAAACAAACATACAGACCAAAAACTATATATCCCCCGAATCTTCGATTCATGGGAACATAAAAACCTAATGGATATAGAACAAACAGGTGCCAAGTGAAATCTTTTATATACCTGATGTTGATGACATGCAGAGGGTATTTCCACCAGAGATGAATCAGCTACCGTTATAAATCTTCCTCTGTGTCGTTCAATGGCATAGCTTACAACACGTACATGTGGACCCAGCTCATTATTGATTCGTTGTTCGTTAGAAACAATATTGCCTCTGTTTATCAGAGTAGAGACTATTCTTCCATTTGAGATGAACTAAAATGAAAGTAATAATGAAAATAATAATGTGTTTCCTCGTAAAAATTACTGCAGACACACATATTATCGCGGATACTTTTTTTCGTTTTGTCCCTCTAGGTGAATTTTGCGGTGACTGGTGACTAATTTTCGCCATTTTGTTTTTCTGTGGATCATTTCGTGACGATTTATTTTGCAATATGCCCACAACCTCGAAGATTGCAAAAAAAAATCGATTGCGAAAAGTAGTTGGTTTACAGTAATTTCCTATGTAAACAAGGTAAGTCTTATAAGTTGTTCCCACGTGTAATGTGAATATGGACATGGGCAACATTTATCTTTTCATATATCTCATTTAAACAAATTCTAACAGCCCACTGAAATTTAGATAAACTTTTCATTATTTTACAAAGGGTTAATGGCCAAAGATGGCCAATTATAAAGCAAAAATCGACGAAAGAAACCAATTTCCTGCTACAAAGTGAATGCCATTTATCTAGAAAAAAAACAGCAAATGAATCTTTATCTTTTGCTTAATTTGATTTTTATGCTCTTTGAAACACAACAAATAATTAGACTTACAATTGCATTGCATTTTAAGCAAGAAGGCATTACTGCTTCAAGACAAAAGGCCAGACCCCCTCAGATAATCAAATCATGTACTATCATTGCTAAAATGGAAATCAAAATAAATCGTGCGGTTTTATTGAAGTATTGAATTATAAAGTTTAATTGGAAGAAAAGAATACATACCAGATGTACCAAATATCTAGCTTGTACACCACTTGCTTTGTACACCTCTGTTGATAACACTCCGTCGTTCTAAAACAATGTTAAAATAGTTCATTATAACATTAAAATAATTATGGGAACCTCATTTAATATAATATTAATCTAACTTACTATTTTTGACGCATTCAAGAAGATTGATTCTATTTTTTAATCTGGACTTTCCAACATTTTGCTTTTCTTATTTTAACACAGAAAAATAAGGATTGCTCCAAATATTTACTGCAACATTTCATCAAAGTTTTCCGCAATGTTGAAACCAATGGTCACTTTTCGTATAGAATTATCTTTCTCTAGAACATTTATTAGCAATGTTGACAAAGACAAAACAAATAAATAAAAATGAACCAGAACGCCACATAACTAAAGCACTAACAGTGTGAACCCCTACAAAAAATGGGGTATCATCAGGTGCTCCGGAAGGGTAAGCATGATCTGCTCCACGCATGGCACCCGTCACACTGCCAGTGAAAAGTCCGGTTTGTCACAGTCGGTGTAAGTCAGTCCGATAATAAACTCTGGATTTAACCAAAGATATCAATTTTCATTTGTGAAACTGTAGAAACACTGTAGCGGTCTGTCAAAGCGTGGTGACGACCGTAAAACTTCTGTAGTGATAATTGCCACAGTGACTGAACAAACCCTTGATGTATAAGTTTTTGAAACAGTAATTTCGCTCTGTTGACAAAATCACTGTACAAACTACGGGCACGGTAATAACGAATGAGTTGTGAAATGCACATATGCCGGAGATGTACTTATATTACTGCTCAAAAACGGGAAGTTAACTATTTTAAGTCGAAATCATCACGCTTATCGTAATGTTTTGTTTTCAGACGTCAAGAGTGGTCAGTGTAGAGGTATATGTCCAGGTATGATGCCGATGAAGATGTATTAGTGGTTTCTCGAATTTCGAGTTCATTTGGGTACGTATATAACGTGAAGGTTATCCTTAAATTGAGGATTGTTTAATGAAAGAACATCTTTTATAAAACGGAAGCTGAAATCAAAGGACTTGGCTACCTTATTGCCTTTTTCCTGAACTAGCCCTTGTATAAACCTGGCTTCATACGAATAAAGAAACAAATCTGCTAAAAGTGGCACACAATTAGTCCCATAGGTATCAATATTGTCTGGAAAACATGTCCTCAAATTTATACAAATATGTTATCAATCAAGAATTCCAGCATTGCAATGACATCCTCAACTGTATACTTTTTGTGTGAATCTGTGTGCTATTTAACAAAATAGGTACCCGTCTTTACCTATCACTAAATATAAATATTTTCTTTCTCCTTTTTTAGTACAGAAAGACTGATGTATTAAATCAAGGAGTACTGACTTTTTTAGCTTATCGTGTGGAAAAGTAGTATAGAGTACAAAAATCAAATGTTTTGACACTTTTGTGACATATGGCAACAAAAATAAACAACATTTACCTTTGGTTGAACACATTAAAATTTTACTTTGATTGTTATTGTTGCAAAAAAAATAGCGTCTGCATAATGCTATCTTCACAACATTTTTGTACTGTTTATTACTATGTTATGTAGAAGGTTGGTAATTGCCTTCAAATAAATTTATTACCCTTATATGTCTTTACCAGTATATTTCATATTAAGATGTTTTTTTTTCAAATATATTCAAATCATGATGTGCCAATATATAAAAAAATGTTTACATATCTTCAGCTGAATATTTACCTACAACCACATATATAATTTCCAACAGAATATATATACCTTCATTTCTGTCATTGTTGACATTTGAATTTTGTGCAATGGTTGAGGGGGCTTTAACAATAAATACGAAATCAATTTGCTTTTTTTAATTCCAAAACAATTAAGTTTCTTGCAAAGTTGCTTCAACTATCTGCTGCAAACGTCCTTCAAACAAAATTTGTTTGTAAGAACATTGCTTACGGGAATGATACAGCTAGCTACAACAACATGCAAAGTTCTTGCATATGGTTCCTTCAAACGATTCTGTTTGCTGCAAAATTGCAGCAAATTTGCAGAAATGTTGCCGCAAGCTTTTCAATTCTGAAAGGGTAATAAGTTGTAAGGACTATTACTAAGGACTCTCATTCACTGCAATATTGGAACTTTCTTTTAGTGTAATATCACTTTCATAATGACATGTTAATTCTAATCAATTCAAATTAGTTGTAATTGTTCATTTGTATAAATATGTAAGCCCTTATGGGCACTACTCTTATTAGAAAATAAAAATATTCTTTCCGACTTTCTTGACTGTTAGTCGAGGGTAATACCTCTTTAAATCTGTTAGTCCTGATTTCTTATGGATCAAGAACTAGTAGTCTCATATTTTATTCATATATTTTTACGTCAATTGCCCTTCCATTTCGACAGGAAATTCTCAGTAGCTATTCACTTTTCATACAACACCTTCTTCATATTGATTGAAAAATCCTAATTTCTATTTACTTACAATAAGTTCAAAACCTCTTTCATATGGAGTGAAAGACCAAATTTATATTTTGTCAGTTTTTCATTCATATTCCCTTACTACTTTCTTATTTTTCTCATTATTTTACAACTATTTTTTTATTTCTATTTATTTACAATCATGATTGCAATACTATCTCATAATAGACTGTAAAGTTTTAAGTCCATTTACTTTCAATTCAGTCTATAATACAAAAAATACCGAAGTTGCATATAACAAAATATTTCGTTATGCTGAACACGTGTTTCAAGGAGTAACCTCTCATCAACAGCATTAAAATCAAACAATATGGAAAGCCATAATCCAAAAGCAGTCCAAAAAGAATTACTCATTTCCAAAAATTTCGAAATGGGGAGCCTAATCCAGTACCAAGACCATCTACCAAGTGCCATACACTAAATGAAACCTCAGTATTTTTAAGGGGTTATAATTTTGATAAAAACTGTAAATTTCTATGACATGCAAGGTAAAATTTCATGTCAGACAAGTTTGACTATTGAGCTTGTGAATACCTTCGGGGACCTCTGTTCCACAAACAGTGGCATAATTTAAGTCCAGATATCTATTCATTGGCCATATGGTCTGGTTTGATGGTTGCTTTACAATCAAAAATTAACTCTAAATGCAAATACTTCTACAAACAAGGAATAAATCCTTTGTCATTAGCTCTTGTTATGCTGATGCAGAAATATGTGTAACATTAGTAGACATTTGTAACAACATCCTAACAGCGCCGGCATATGGAGTTTACATCTCCCAGCTCATTCGCTATTCAAGAGCCTGTTTTCGATACAGTGACTTCCTTGATAGAGCCTGGCTGCTCACAAATAGGGTACTTCAACAAGGGTATGTTACCCAAAACTTGACGTCATCTCTCCAGAAGTTTTACTGTCGACATCGTCATCTTCTGGACCGCTATGGGATATCTGTTTCCCAGACGACAACAGATCTTTCCCTCTAAAGCTTAATTGTTGTTTCCTCTACCGGATTTGACTTTACTACCGGATTTGACATGTTCAACACGGCGGGTGTCTTATAAGAAGCAGGATATGCTTACTCTACCGGTGCACCTGATCTCACCCATGGTTTTTTATTGGGTCCGTGTTGTTCATCTTTGTGTGTGTGTATCTTCATTTTTCTTTTCTGTGTCGTACTCATTATGTCGCCCCAGACGTCGTCGGGACGACATATTGTTTTTGGTCCGTTTCTTTGTTATTATTATTGTTTCTTTCTTTCTTTCTTTCTTTCTTCCACCTATTTTTGTCCGGCTTAGTTCTCAGAGATGCCTGGACAGAATTAATTCATATTTGGTACAAAGTTGGATCACTTTATGGAAATGTACCTCCACCAAAAAAAATTTTCAAAATGGCTGCCATTTCCAAGATGGCTGCCAAGTTACGTCAACGTCTTGAAATTGTAGGATTTCCATGAAAATCATTAAATCTCAAACATGCCTTGACAGAATTCATTCATAATTGGTACAAAGTTGGATCACCATAAGAAGATGGACATGCAACAAAAAATTTTTCAAAATGGCCGACAATTCCAAGATGGCCGCCAAAATACGTCAAAATTTCAACGTTGTCGGATTTCAACGAAAATTGATTTTTAGGTAGATTTTGACGCTGTGAATAAGAAAGGAGCATCGAATTGGCTGCCAGGGGCGACATCAGCTATTGCTTGCAATTGCAAATCTAGTGTTGTGTTTCTGTTTCTTTTTGTTTCCGATGTTGCCATTGTCCTTGGATTATTCGTTTTGGATTGACGGTTCGGTTCTCACTTACATTAGCTTCCATACAAATACTTCAATATCAATACTTCACATATAGATATAAGAACACTCCTTGGATCCTACTACATCACTTTAGATAAGAATTTTCTGTTTTTCGTTTCAGTTTGTTATAATAGTAATGTGTATCTAAAAAAATGTGAGTTGAACAAAATCATTTTTTTTCAACGGAATGTTACATTTTGTAATGTTGTCAGGTTTGATCGTTTGTTTCCGTATCTCGTGTTTAAAAAATGGCAGAATTTAAACTTACAAATGTAGCCTTGACCTTAATGAACTTATTGTTACCCGGTGACTGCATGGCGTGCACCTGATGTGTGATATGAGGTTGTAAACTGCTGTCGTCAGTATTCCCGTCATTATTCACTTCTATCTGAAACAGTTCAACAATAATTCTAAACATCTTTTAAATTTTTGGTTTTAATTGTGACATTATCGCCTGTAGAATTTTCAAAGAAAGTGCTAGGGGCCGTCTTACAATGAGGTATGAGCAAAGATCATTGTTGAAGGCCTCATGGTGACTTCAAGATGAAGGAAAACAATAAAAGCGTTGTCCCATTGCTGTGCTTTACCATGTATTTGAAAAGACTTTGTCACAAGTGCATTTACTCCACATCCCTTCATTGCTAATTTTATTCTCATGTAAGTTTCCAATGAATGTTATCAGTATGCTCGGATGGAATTCCGAGTTCGTATGGCAGCCATGTGATTATTTTAGCCAAGTCAATGATTTATGTGTTTCTGACATTGAGAACAAACAAGGCAATTTTTGTCAACAAAGCTGTCATGTTAAAGCAAGAAACACAATTTTGAATAAAAACAAAAGTAGGGGAGAAAAAATCCAAGATATAAGATTGTGACACCCATGAAGACTCAACACTTCAGGCAACGAATAGTGATCTTTTTATATCCTCTCTGCGAAAACCAGGCGACATAAAAAAAGGTATTTTATAAGCCATAATTTCGGGAGCAAATTTGCCTTACTAACAAAAGTAAATCTATACATATAATCTAGATACTCTGCTTTGAATGCAAATTACTTACAGTGCATGATAAAAATGCATCTTGACTATGCATAAGTATATTTTCTGTCCAGTGGCCATTTACATCCGTCCTTACAAGTCGTCTAAAATTTATTGTTCTTCGTCGTGTTTTCTTTTCACATGAAAGTTTTACTCTACAATATGGCTCTCTTAAACCATTTGCTAAAAACGTTTCAATCTAGAATTATAAATAAAGGGTTACATAAATAATTATGTCAAACTTAAATTTGGAACACCCGAAGAACACCATGCATTCTAATAGTATGATCAATACTGTCATTTGATTCCTTTTCAAAGATTTTTTAAGATCATTTGAACAATGGAAATCTATGTTGTCAATATACCACTTAAGAAGTTTAACATGCTTTGTGAATAAACAATACCGGTATATCACAAGACCTCCTTATATTCATTGATCTCACAAGCAATTATAAAGTTACTTTCATTTGAAAAAAAAAAAATTCTTTTTATGTTAATACATTGCATATAGGTATAATTTATTTTGAATGTAAAACCCAGAATGGTCTTTTTATTGACTGGTAAGGCTCATTCATATATAATGCATACCAAATTTCAAATTAAAACATCGAAGTTAATGAAAATTTATTTTCTAAGTGCAAATAACCATTAGGAGATCCACCTACCATCAGATAAGAAAAGACTTTTGCATAATGATTCTTAACAAAAATTTCCAAACTAAAGTTTTCCAATAAAATTGATTTTAAGATAGTATACAATGTCATGAGTAGCTTGAATAATAAATTACAAGCAGGGTAGCCATTGTTTAATTTAAAATATCATTTTAGAAACTCACTTTTAACTCATACATCAGCCCTGGTTTGAAATATTTCTGTGATTTGGCTGTTGATATTCTGTACTTATAATTGGAAAAAACAGTTGATTTATCTGATGCCGTTTGCCTTCTTCCTGTCCCCTTATCTAACATGGTAGCTTCTATGTAAAGTCTTGCACCATCGGGAAACCAGAATTGTGGGAACTTGTCATTTAAGGTAAAAGATCGTATGGCAAAATGTGTTAATCCAGATATCCTCTAAAACAAAACTGGTGAATTTAATTCATAATTTTCACACTATTAGTGATTCAGTTTTGAGTGTTGTATTTTTGGTGTTCGTGTGTTTTGTGAGTGTGTTGTATCTTTTGTCTTCTATCTTCTGGTTTTCTTGCTTTTGTCTTGTCTCTGGACTTTGATTTATTTATTCTTGTGTTTTGTTCTTTCGGTATTCTATTGGCGTTGTTTTGTAATTTCGTGTGCAACATGATAGGACAGCATCATATGGTATATAAATAATTATTTAAGCTTTTTAACCGTCATAATGACTGTTCTCAAATGTGTCTATGCTCTTTACAAAGTTTTCACTCTGTACTGGACACACAAACCTCTGATAGAAGTTAATTCACTGAATGACAAAAATACTGACATTCTATGAATAAAGTGCGATCTGACAAAAACAGAAAGTGCAGCATTCACCTGCAATCGGTTGAAGATAAACCAGAAGTAAACAGGTAAAATTTGTAATTTAATTAAGATATTAGTTCTAGTTTCATTTTGGGCTGCTTGGACAGCTTTTAAATCATCTGTTATTATCTTAAACTAATTGTGACCAGGTGAACAGTATATTTCTATAAGCTCACACGTTTTAAATGCAATAATTATCATGGATTTTGTTTAGAATATTTCAGACCCCCTGCTACAATGTGCACCATGGTTTGAAGGATATACGTAACATTATTGTAAAACTGAAACCTGCATTTTATTCCTCAACTTGAATAGTATGCTCTTGGATAAAAAGATGTTTAGATACCACGAGTTTCGAAGATGATTCTGCTGTTTAATGATTTGGTTTTTAATTTATGTTTCTTTTTGTTAAATATGTCTTCAAAATGATATTCAAATTAACTTATATTGCATTTTACTTCTCTTTTCAGGTCAACATCACTGAGCTTTCGTTCACCATCAGTAATAAGTCCATATGTCAAAACACAAGTACCATTCACTGGTTCTCCGTGAAAATAACTGAAAAGATATCATACTGAACTAACACGAATTCCATGTACAGCTTCTTCACTCCTTAAAGATGTTTGACTTTTAATTGCTGTTGAATATCATTATCTCAAAGTCAGTGTGTACGCAATGGTCCATATATTTCAAACAGACGTCAACATAAAAAAATACCGAGGTTACTGTGAATTTAAGTTCTGCATTTGCGCATTTCAACAAATTATGTCTCATAAGTGCATATCATAATAATCAAGCTTATTTTTTATATAATAGATTACTTGTATGCCTATTATATTTGGCTAAAATGAAATTTGCTAGTAATATGTATATACGTTCACTATCTAACAGTCTCCTAGCATTGCGTAGTGGACATGTAACGTATATTTGTTGCACCTAACAAATATTATAAACATTGGCATAATATTTCTTCCTTTTTGAACAAACATTATATAACATTTATTCCGTTAGGTAATAATATCCTAATACTTGTTCCAATGGAACACATTTTATGTAAAATTTGTTCCTTTGGAACTTTGGAACAAATCTTATGGTGGAACTTATATTCTGTTACAGACAAAACCTGATGCTTAGTGTACATAACACATTTATTATTTGTTGGCTCTCTGATATATATTTTTCAGGTTTATTGAAGAACTCTGACATGTCTTTCCTGACAATTATTCATAAAACTAGATTGTGGTAAATATTTAAACCACATTTTATACCTACATGCATCATTATGTCCACTAGTCAACAGACTCCTATGCCTCTGTGATTTTACACAGTGAACGAAATCATTTCGTGGTGGACAGTTCCATAGTGGATTTTTCCGAACGATACCACTCAGAGACTGAGCCTGTACCTTCTATGCCATGCATGACAAAAAAAAGATATGAGAAAGAAAACAAATGGGGTAAATGTCAAGGAGACAACATCTCCATCTCCATGTTTGTTACCGATGAGGTCTAATGTTAAGCTATGTTCTCCATGGACACAAGTGTTTTTGTCTGATCCTATTGAAATGAGTAATCTTTGCAAAGGATCTTCAATACATCATTCCAATTCAGTTTAGTTAAATTTGCTTGAATAGTTTCAGGGAAGATAATGAAAAGTATGGTTTTTCCCATACCTGGCTACGATGTTAAATTATGTTCTGCACTGGAGGCCATGTGTTTTGTTGGATCGAACTGAAATTAGCAAATTTTTTAAAGTATCTTCTGTACATCATTCCTGTAAAGTTTGGTTGAATTTGCTTCAGCAGTTTCAGAGGAGAAGATTAAAATGTGACTTTTCCAATAGGGTCCAATTTTATACCAAAGTAAAGTCCAAGCTGGCAGCCATGTTTTTTGTTGGATTGAAATAAAATTAAAAATCTTTGTAAAGGACCTTTAGTACATCATTCCTGTAAAGTTTGGTTGAATTTGCTTTAGCTGTTTCAGAGAAGAAGAGGAAAATGTGATTTTCCCATAGGGTCCAATGTTAAACCTAAATTCTGTGCTGGCGGCCATGTTTTTCATCGGATCGGAACGAAATGGGCAATCTTTGTAAAGGAACTTCCATACATCATTCCTGTAAAGTTTGGTTGAATTTGCTTCAGTGGTTTCAGAAGAGCTAGAAGACAAAAAATGTGATTTTCCCAAAGGGTCCAATGTTAAACCATGTTCTGTGATGACGGCCATGTTTTTTGTCGGATCAGAAGGAAATGATCAATTTTTGTTAAAGACCTTTAGTACATTATTCCTGTAAAGTTTTGTTAAATTTGCTTCAGTGGTTTCAGAGCAGAAGAGGAAAATGTGATTTTTCTCATAGGGTCCAATGTTAAATATAAGCTGGCGGCCATGTTTTTTATTGGATCAAAACAAAATGAAAAATCTTTGTTAAAGACCTTCCATACACCATTCCTGTAAAATTTGGTTAAATTTGCTTCAGCTGTTTCAGAGCAGAAGAGGAAAATATGATTTTTCCCATAGGGTCCAATGTTAAACCTAAGTTCTGCGCTGGCGGCCATGTTTTTCATCGGATCGGAAAGAAATGCACAATCTTTGTAAAGGACCTTCGATACATCATTCCTGTAAAGTTTGGTTGAATTTGCTTCAGTGGTTTCAGAGAAGAAGATGAAAATGTGAAAAGTTAACAGACGATGGATGGACGGACGGACGACGGACGCCAAGTGATGGCAATAGCTCACACTGACCAGGTGAGCTAAAAAAGTCATTGAAATTTTATTAACTTGACACAATACTTTCTGTAGAAGATGAGTAATTAAGATGCTTGAATTATTTGCATTTCAGGATTTTTCCCTATGATTTTGTCATCTGAATATTGTATATTTGGCATAATTTGTTATTATAGAATGAAAATGTGGTTTAATGATTTACTAATAATTCTGTTTACACATCTTATAGTAATCTAGCACTTAATTATCTACATGTAATAGATAATGAAAAGTACTTCTAATTAGTACTTACACAAAAAGATGAGGAATATTTTCTTAAAGATATCACAAAGAAAATTTGTTTTTGAAGAAATGTCAAACAAAGAGAAAAATACATTTATTGTAAATCCTCAGAAATGGAAAAACACAAAAAGATGAGGAATATTTTCTTAAAGATATCACAAAGAAAATTTGTTTTTGAAGAAATGTCAAACAAAGAGAAAAATACATTTATTGTAAATCCTCAGAAATGGAAAGGGTTTCTTAAATAAAAGGTCATTATAAATAAGGACTTGCAACCCTTGATATTACTTGAAAAAATGTGTTTTTATTATGTTTTATGAAAAATGGACATGTTCTTATATCATGGTATCTCATCTTATTTTGGTTTGGTTTTATGTCTCGTCAGAAACTGCACTGAAGAGCCCGGGGGGTAACTTGGTATTTTTTCTGGTAGGGATGTGCCAAATTGACCACGGAAACATGCCCCGAATTTATATACTCGTGTACTTAAAACATACCCCAAATTTATATAACATCACTAAATTTAGGACCCGAATCTTTTTTATAATTTTAAAAAATCAACGAAACAAAGCAATAAGTACATAAAATATTGAACATTTATGGGAAATAATGATGAGTAAGTATGTTGTTTCAAAAATAATTGCCCTTTTTGCTTTTTTATACCCAAATTTATATTAATTATTATTTCTACATGCAAATTTATATACAATTTATTTAAAAACACACCCAAATTTATATATTTCATGCAAAAAAANNNNCCCCCCCCCCCCCCGGGCTGAAGAGACGCAAGTTGTCGAAATAACCATTTGCAAAAACTTCATTTTTGGTAACTTCATTTAATTTTTTTACACAATACAAATTTGAATTCAAAATAACTTAAAAAACGTTTATACAAGGTCTAATCCAACTAAAGCATTGCATAGTGGATAAACCTGCTTTCTTTTAATACCCTTTCTAAATACTTTCCTTTAAGTTTAAGCTTGTATATTCTTTTTTAGTAAGTTCGGATGTAAATTATTCATATCTACTAATTTCAGAGTCAGTGAGTGAAATTAGTTCGTTTTTTTTTGTTTTTGCAGTAATAAAAAAAGAACTGTTATTTTAAAAAACGCCTGCGTAAGTTATAGCGATGTATTAAATGAGCTGTTTTAAAGGGGGGGGGGGGTAACCTAAACCTACCTATGCTTGTTACTCGTATATAATTTTCGATACCTTTACATGTCTTTGTATTCTTCGAAGTCTTGTCCAAGACTGAGTGCTTACTCACCTCGCTGATACATTAATCCTTATATAATCTGTTGTTGGTAGTATAACTTTAGGTTCAATACGGATTATAATGCTGAATTTTGGTAAAACTGAAAAGGTAAGAACTTCTGTTTTATATTTCCTTCAGAAACTGTAATGAATAAGTTATGTTATAATGCCTATAGTACAATTAAGAAATAATTCATGGGCGCCGGTGATTTGTTGAAGATTTACATATCGTCAAACATCCTATTTTCGACCCACTTAGGTATTCGACCTAAACGTGCTATTTCAACAAAAATTATGACGTCACAATCGACACTTAGTAGGTCGAAAACCGGATAGACAAGGATATGGGTGGCCATTATTTTAGTTAATATTTTACCCAGAGCGTAGCGTAGCGGAGCGAAGGGTAAAATAAACGGAAATAATGGACACCCATATGTAAATCGACTACAAACCACCGGCGAACATGAATTTTTTCGATTCTAATATGACATTTCATGATCTTAGCGGACCTACAGTGTACACGGTAACGACAGCCATTACTTCAGATTTACTGACGTTTTTGTGCTCAAAACATATTGTGACATCGTCAATTTCAGCGTAAAGACTGTTGTGAAGTCGCTCATTATGTTATTGGAGATTTTCATATGGCTAGTCGCCATGCATGGTTTCCATTGTTCACATATTAAAATAAAGTCTACAATTCATTATAGCTTTTAGAAGTCAAATTTCTTTGCAACCCTGTTTTTTTGTTCCAAACTACCACGTTGTTATACTTTAAAGAAGCTTAAAAATCTCTGAAGTGGACCAAATTTCCAACTATTAGTATTGCATGTATTTAGGGGATGTTTAATCACAAGCGTTAGATCAAAAATTAATATTCAAAAAGTACCTAATTTCATATAGACTTCGCAATTGTAGATCAAGTTTGATCCAACGATGACCTGCCAGAGTCATTCTTTTGATGAAGAACAACAACAATGCTTGGTTTTACCATGTATTTGTAGAGACCTTGTCTCATGTGTAAAACTCAAAATTCTTTCATTTGATTTTAAAGTAGAGATTCTAACTGCTTTTGATCAAATTAAGGAGACCGTGTTATTAGCTAATGGTTTTACAGAAGATAATTTTTTGAATGCATTTCCGGGCATAAATTGGCGTTTTGTCAGATGGTCAACTAATGCCCAAGGTTTTGCTTAAACTATTCATGATTATGACTTCTATAATCGTGTAGGAAAAGCTGGATTTCTGACAACACAGATACAGATATACATTACTTACCATATTCCTTTACTTCAAAGGTAATTTGTTTCTCCGTTTCTATCTGAAAAGAACATTTTACTCAAATTAATGCCTTTCGAATGCTTTTTCATCTTGATTTCCTAAAATACATGGTAAACCATTATTAACTGGACAACTTAAATAATATTACAGAACGGAATATATTTTGAAATAAATATCACTATATCACACTATACCAGATTTACTCATTTACTGGTTTACAGTCATACTGAATAAAAGAAACATGAAGGCAAGTCAATAAAGTTATGTAAGGCAACATCTATATAAGGAGCATCTCTCTCGTGCAAATGTATGTACTTAGCTAACTAAGACGTCTCTTAAGTCCCTTTCATAAATCTTAATTACATATTTTACCAATTATTTTTTTATATTTGATCTCAACTGATGTAACAAACATGCAATTATCGAAATGGTCCCCTGCTAATTTGAAAATTATCGCAACATCGGTATTTATGTCATTTAGGAAAGCATTTAAGATATTATCAGAAAACACAGACAGCTTATAATGTTCTAGCACACAATGTACATTTAGTAAGAAAAGTCTAGATGTTAAGAAATTTTTTCTTAAAACTGCAAACTCATACTCAAACTAACTCTATAATTTCGAGATGTTGTTGTTTTTATTCTTGTTACATATATATGAGTTAAATACTGGTCTTACCCCATTCAGAAATCTTGCGTGTATTGTCCAATTGTTTCCATAGAAGGGACGTGATGGCAGTTTGAACACATCTGTTATAAACTTTCCATCAGAAGTAGCATTCTTCCTTTGCACTATAATTCCTTGAGGGTTCTAGAAAATAAAACTGTCATCGAAGGCTTTGATTCACATGAGTTTTATTTACACAATTGGTCTGCATCATAATTTCGGGAGTTTAAAATGTTGCCTAGACAACCCCGAACTTGTATAATTAAACACTGAATTCGTAACTTTGGTATACCACCGGACCGATTCATTTAATCCCCTGAGGGTATTCATCAAACCAGTAACCAGTACTTCGGTGCTGAGCCGGAAACCCATGGTTTTTATTGGGTCCGTGTTGTTCATTTTTGTATATGTGCGTGTCTTCATTTTCTTTTCTGTGCCGTGCTCATGTTATGTCTTCGTTTCTTCGTTTTTTCCACGTTGCCATTGTCCTTGGATTGTTCTTTTCAGACTGACTGTTCGGTTCTCACTTACTTTACTTGAAATATCTTAATTTAAGAAAAATTTATTAACATCTAAGGAGTATCTCCCTCCTGCATAGCCCTGTACTTAGCTGATTTTGGCTTTCCTTTTTAGATACTATTGGTTATTTGTTCTCTGTCAGCTTTTACACATATTTCGATTTTTGGATTTCCATTTTTTTTTTAAATTTTATCTGCACTGAACAGAGATAAGTTGTCGAAATGCGCAAATGCAGAAACTAAAATTGGTTTGTTGTTTGAAATTCTGTTACATTGCTCTTTGAGATATAAGCAAACAAACCTGTAAAATTTTAACTCTTTCTGTTATCTTCAAACCCTCCAATATCTGGAGAATGGACTCAAAAAGTACAAATTGCAAGACAGTACTGCCGAGGAGACAGGCAAATAAAAAAGATCTCTGGCTTCGAATCCCACTCTCGTCGCATAATTCAATATAGCAATTATCATTTTAGTTAGTGTGTGAACCTGTGATTCACTCCCCTCTAAAAGTACGGTTATACAGTAACTAGGGTGATACTTGTATGAAAAAAAAAGGAAATGGGGGTAAATGTCAAGTAGACAACATGCCATCTCCAGGTAAAAACGACCCAAAATAAAGCATCTAGGGGTCACTGTACGGTCTTCAACACAGTGAGGAACCTCACATCATATAGCCAGCCCTAAATGGCCCAAAAAAGGAAAAAAGTGAATAAATCACTGGTAACAAACCACATCCAATAACAATGATATCAAGAAACTAAAATTTTATAAGAAGACAAGAACATGCCAATGACCAACAAATTCCTGACATGGGACAGGCGCAAAAACTTGCGGTGGGGTTAAACCCGTTTTCTTGGATCCAAACTATCCCCCTATGTGTGGTGAATGGCTAAAAATGAATACACAAAAAAGACTCACACTCAAACTAGTAAAAAGTCCAACTTATCAAGACGAGTACCTTTACAATGAAGTACAAAAAACATGAAGACAATACACACGGGTAAATTCCTGAAAAATACTTGCAGGTAGTGACAGGTAGCTAAGTAAATAATTTCCGCTGACTATAATATCAAGCCTTCTTACATATGAAACTTCAATTGAAATACTTCTAAATAGATTTCGTATAACAACATCATCAATTATGAAAGAAGAACATGATATTGTGCAATGCCAAATACTGCCAATATGAAAAATTGCTTCAATTTAGTTACGGTGTAAAGCATTTAGGACCTGATCAATATCTTTGCCAATGAAAACCAGAAGTAAAGAATCATTTGAAAGGACTGTTGTGAAGTCATTAAAAAAGCCAGCATGTCATTCTGTAAAAAGTGGTGTAAAAGAGAAAATGCGGATAAAAAATCATTAGACACTTTCATTAACAAATGCATGGAAGTTGTTGATATCCGAATAAATCATTTTGAAACACATTATAAGCAGCAGAATACCATCCCCTGCGATTTCAAAAATTTAACGGACGTTAAAAAATTTGGAAAAAAAGAGTAAATATTTGTTCCGGCTGATAAAGCAGCCAATAAAGTATTACATCGAGGTGCTTCGGAATGAAATTACCAATTCTAGTACATTTGAAGCTACCAAGTCAACAGAAACACAAATAATTGATGATCACATTATAGCAACAGCTGAACTAAAAGCAACTTTTAATTATAAAAGCGTTCCTACTATGTATTGGCTTCCTAAACTTCACAAAAACCCTTTCAAATTTCGTTTTATTTCGACATCAAGTAAATGTTCAACTACACATATTTCTGTTTTATTGACCAGTGTATTTACTACCATAAAAAAATCTCATCATCAACTTTGGCAACAAATGTTATGAATACAGTGGAATTAACTACTTTTGGGGTGTTTAAAATTCGGTAGAAGCTTTGGAAAGACTTCGATCTGTTAATGAAGCATACATCTCCGTCGATAGCTATGATTATTCTAACCTTTATACATTAGCGCATACACTCATCAAAGAGCATTTTTCGTAGTTGATCAAATGGTCCTTCAAAAAAATCAGGATGTACTTACATTTGTTGCAATACATTTAAATCATTTTTCAATGACGACAAACATGACAAATATACCAACTGGATTTGTCAGGATATGATAAAAGCATTAAATTTTCTTCTTGATAATATTTTTGTTCGTTTCGGTGATACAGTCTATCGGCAAAAAACAGGTTTTCCTATGGGTACCAACTGTGCACTTCTCATAGCAGATTTATTTCTTTATTGCTACGATTCACAATTCATGGCAAAAAATAAAACAGACCATTCTAAACAGCATTTTGTGGATAAATTTAACAATACATATAGATATTTGGACGATATTTTGGAAATAATCCTGAATTTTCTAAATTTAAATTTACAGATGAAATTTATCCTGTAGAACTTACTTTAAATAAATCCAACAGCTGCAGTGATCAAACTCCTTTTCTTGATCTTGATATATCAATAAATCAATGAAAGTTAAACACTAAAGTTTAAGATAAAAGGGATGATTTCTCCTTCCCTATAGTAAATTTTCCCCATCTCGACGGCGATGTTCCGTTAGCCCCTTCTTACAGGTCTATATTTCACAACTTGTTCGATATGCACGAGTATGTAGTAATGTTTCTGACTTCAACGACCGAAATCTTTGTCTCACTGAAAAACTTCTGCATCAAAGGTTTAGATATCATAAATTGATAAAAATATTCTCAAAATTTTATTAAAGATACATTGACTTATTAAGAAAATTTGGTTCTACATGCAGGGCTCTTATACAATAGGGCATTTCACATCCAAAATTTTATGGAAATATCATTTACAAAGCGCATAAATTCAAAACTTATTAATCCGTTGAACAAACTTATTCATAAATGATATAAATACAGCATTGTTGTTAAATATTTACTTCTGGTTTTTGTTGGCAAAAATATTGATCATCTCCTGAATGCTTTACACCATAACTAAATTTGAACAATTTTTCATATTGGCAGTATTTGGCATTGCACAATATCATGTTCTTCTCTCATAATTGATGATGTTGTTTTACGAAATCTATTTGGAAGTATTTCAATTGAAGTTTCATATGTAAGAAGGCTTGATATCATATTCAACGGAAATTATGTCCTTAGCTAGCTGTCAGTAACTGCGAGCATTTGTCAGGACAGTACCCGTGTGTATTGTCTTCATCTTTTATTTACTTCATTGTAAGGGTACTTGTCTTGATAAGTTGGACATTTTTTCTAGTTTGATTTTTACTGTGAGTCTTTTTGTGCATTTATTTTTTAGCATTCACCACACATAGGGGAGGGTTTGGATCCAAGAAAACGAGTTTAACCCCATCGCAATTTTTGCGCCTGTCCAAAGTCAGGAATATGTTGGTCATTGGCTTGTCCTTGTCCTCTTATAAAATTTTAGTTTCTTGATATCTGCGTTATTGGATGTGGTTTGTTTGCATTTATTTATTCACCTTTTTTCTTTTTTTTGGGACCATTTAGGGCATGCTATATGATGTGAGGTTCCTCACTATGTCGAAGACCGTACAGTGACCCCTAGATGCCTTGTTTTTGGATCGTTTTTACCTTTCTTTTTGATATGTTACAACAACGCTGTATTTATATCCTTTATGAATAAGTTTGTTCAACGGATGAATAAGTTTGGAAGGACAATTTTTGAATGAACCAATACTGATGATGGACATCTTTTTAATAAATTTAATTTTTAATCTTTATTATGCCTAAATGTAATTGTTGTGATTGTCTTCTATGAGTATATATTTGTCGGGCAACGGATGACAGTGGTTGTAAGAACAATCTAGTTAATTTCATTTTTGTGGACAATTCCGCATCCATTTGAAAGAAAGAACATGGATGTAGCTTTGTTCAACAATTAGCAATGAATTCCGCTCAACTTTTAAGTATAAGCAATGTTCCTTGTTGGAGGTCTAATGGCGACTTAAGGTGTCTGCAGGGTATTAATTTCCTGTTATAGAATTTTGTAAAATTTTCTGTGTAGAAACATAATTGTATCATTGTTCAAAATGTGAAATAAAATTTGGGGGTTACCGTGCATTTAAGAGCAAAATCTGAAATTGAAAATTTCAGGATTTTACATAGAAATGATAGGAAACATGATCAGATGCGAGGATAGTTTGAAAAATCTATTATAGAATTTTTTCATACTTTGTCTGTGTTTAATTACCATTATGTAGTTTAAATATAAAAAATAAAAATTAGGGGTCAGCGTTGAAATAAGAGAGGAAAATTGCAAAATGTTAATTTCTCTAGTGATTTCTTTGTTAAATATTTTATCAAACTATCTCCCTTGAATAATTTCTGTGTTCTGTAAATCCAGCAACAGATTTAAAGCTCTTGTGTTTTAACTCACGTTTTTGTAAGGAAAATGTTACAAAAATGATAAGGAATATAAATTTTAAATACATTTGAACTTTCTTTTCATTTTAAATAACTATTTTGTTAAATTTCTTAAATGAACAATTAGTAGACAAAAATGGCGGAATAATACCACTGAGACACCTTAAAGATGAAAAAGAACAACAAAAACTTTGTTCCATTGCTTGTTTTACCATGTCTCTGTAGAGACTTTATCTCATTTGCATTTACTCCACATCCTTTTATTGTTAATTTACTTGTTGAATGAGGATTACCAACAGTCATAAGGTTATACTGACTACAGAAAACTATGCTACAAACTAAATTAAAATCTTTATTAAATTATATATTGTCAAGAAAAAAAACGCAAAATATATGCCTGTTTTGTCGATCCTTGAAAAGCTTTTGGTACCTTATGGCACAATGACCTTTTATATTATCTTTTAGGGTAATTAAAGGCATGTATAAATGCTCCAAATTTCAGTAAAAATTGGCAATGATTGTCAATTTTTTCCTTCAAACGCGACAGTCGTTAAGCAGGGTGACACTCGCAGATCCGTATTATTTAATTGCTATCTAAATAACACAAATGATACTTTTGATATTACATGTAATCCACATCGATTACTGAGTATTCCAATAAAGTGTTTAAATTTCGTAGATGATACAATTATTTTCTCAAAATCACCCGAAGGTTTGCTTATATCGTTCTAAATTTCACAATTTGACGATAATATCAAATTGATGCCGAATAAGACCTAAATAATATAAATTTTTCACAAAAATTAGAAAAGGCCTAGAACGTTCACAAATGCAAAGTGATGGAATCAAAATATCAAAGTCCTACCTTAATATCAAGCTTTATTGGTAAGGAAGACGGTCGTTTCATCTCATCTAGAACCATAACTCTTATTTTTACTGAAATATAGAAAGAAATAAAGAGCTACGCCAAGCGCAGCATGATACGACCGCAGCATGTCGACCACTGAAATTTCAACAAAAGTAGTTTAAAGTGAATGTGGACACAGTAAAGAGCTTGACACAGTAATTAGATGGACACAAAAAGAAGCTAGACACAGTTATTAGCTAGAAACAAAATAGGGAAAAACCCTTTTGATTACTTACTGATAAAAAAACTGTAAGAGCTATGCAAAATATGTACTATCAACTAAAACTTTACATCCATAGAAATTCAAAGAAAAAATCCATCGAAATCTGATGAAAAATAAAGAT